>JAOSYY010012161.1:5233-15576 GCA_025727935.1 Hebomoia glaucippe
CTAATGCCGTAAGTTAAGTAATTCTGACAGAATGACAAACTGAACATTAGATGGTGCTAAATTTAGATTACGTATGTTATTTTAAGTTTTTACTTTTTATTTTGTGTAATGTGGACCTCGAATAGTTCTGATATTCGAGCGCCGCAAAGTTTCTTCACTTTATGTATTTAGTTAATTATTATTTTTAAGGTCCCCGGCTTGATTATTCCCTTAGATTGGCTCAAGCAGCTTTTGCATTTAAAATCCATTCCACGTGCGCCGGCGCCGGGATTTTGGCAATTTTCTTCTATTCTTCAGTAATCTCAATTATTTCTGGATAAGATGAAAAGAGAGCTTATAATTCGATGGAAATTGGTAAACACATTGTTTGTTTCAGACGAAGTCGATAATTCGTTGTGACTGAAACATCACTATTGATTGATCTAGGGATGTGACTTCGCCTAGACTTGGTTGACATATGACAAAAAGTAGATCTTAGCAAAAAGGTTGACAACGTAGAAGTAAATATTATAAAATTAGAACAAGACATTTAGTTCTAAGTTAAAGTTATTGTTTAATATATTAAGCGTAAGAAAATTTCAATTTTATATGCACTTATTGAGATAAGATGTAGAAATTAAATTTAAAACGCAAAAAAAATCCACATTCGTACCTCATTAGTATACCTACCAGGGCAAAAATATAATATTTTTTCATAAATTAGCTCGTTCACCGTCCATAGGTGCAATATGGCGTAATTGTCGTTTCGTACATTTAAATGAATAATTTAATGTTTAATTAAATTTATGTCCGAAGCGACGATAAATTATTGGTAGTCGGTGAGCAACCGAAGAAATTAAAAAATGAACTGTCAAACGTCATTGTTTCTTTTGCAAGTTGCGCGCGCTCTATCGATGTTATGAGGGAAAGTGTAATTTGGATTAAAATAACCCATAAATATTTATTAATTCGCCGTTAATCGTCTGTTTGCTTCTCTTAAAGTCTAGGTTATCTTGTCAATGGAACTGGGACGTCAAAAAATCGATTGCCAGACTACAAACATCTGTAATCTATGGTATAGTGTATAGTCTGTAAATATTTTATAAATAGAAATCGTTGTCTATGACCGTAGTGACATTTCTAAATGAAAGTTAAACGTTAAAACTATTATTTGACTAAGATAATCTGGACATTATTATGTAAAACTCGCTTTAAAGTAATATTTGCCTACAATCTGCGAAACGTGCTCTTGCTTATTTAAGAAATTTATAACTCTCAAGTTCACTTAATTCTAACTAAACTGTGAAAGTACAGACAGCATAATAAGTGTGAATTTGCACTTTCAATGTTAATTTTGTAGAGTCAACATGATTTTACAAAATTTTTATTATTTTCAAGGAGACGAAAGTTGATTTAGAGAACTTATAACGTCAAGATTACGTTATGCTGTCTGTACTTTTTATATAATGTTATATTTATATTAATTAATACACATTCTCAGTTTTGAAGTTGTTTAGTTAATAAATAAAACTATAAAAAATGTTATTTAAGTAAAAAAAACTAATTTAAGACTTTCATATTTAATGGTTAAAAGTAATTTAAATTTTTTACGTCGATAATTTAAAATTTAACTTATATTCACCTAATTATAAATTATTGTGACTAGTTTTTTACTTTGTCAAAACTGAGAAAGTTTATTATTTTTGTAATCTTTTCTATGTTTATTATTTGCGTTTTAATGTTAAAAGTTTTAACAATCAGGCATATTTAATATAAGTAGCCATTTTTTAAATAATCATCACACATTAATCCATATTACAACAAATAGAGCTTTAAACAAATTAATATTTTGATAAAAATAAGCTAATATTTTTTGTATAACATACCAACGAGTAAATAATTTAAAAAAATACTTATAACATTAAAACACAGATGGCGCTGATTTAGAGGCTAAGTATAATTTCGACTTGTGTTACCAGTAACTATGCCATAGAAATTGTTGTAATTCATTCAATAAAATGTCATTTATGGAATTATTAGTCTTTATTTGCCATCTGGCATTATGTCACCTAAAGAAACTTCTAATTGCATTATCTGTACTGTTCACAAAAAAAATGAACCAAAAAGGTTACAAATGTTTAATAGAAACCAATAAGTCTCTATGCGCTCTATGATCTATGGTAATGACATTTTCCGCGATCCGTCAAAACAGAGAGCCATGAATATTTTGCAATAAATTAAATTCCTGATGGGTTCAGACGATATCTAGGAACAGCATAGTGGAAAATGAGTTGTTTCATAGGACGAGTCTGGCAAACTTCCTTCTTTGTTCTGATCGTGTTTGCTGCTTTCCTGTCGATTCGAGGACTTTGGAGGGCCACCAGACATTCCAGGGTTCCCTGCCATGACCGGAATTCGTGCTAGGTTAGGCCAATTCACGTAGAACTGCTAAAAGGTATAACTAACAAGTCGCTATGTCACCACGCCTTATTCAAATAAAATAAATTCTGCTGTGTGTAAGACGCGCTTATTTAAAATACGTTAAAGTCTATTTTATTTAAATGTGTAACATTCCCGTAAATACAATGTTAATTATATCTTTTCAACTTTGCTTCACGCATATTATCAAAATATATTTTTCTGTCGAGTATTAAAACAGCTATGCTTCTGTTATATTTAAATTTTTTAGGGTAGTAATATTAAAATGGTCTTTCTATTTTCGAGTATAAAAATTTATAATGCAAGTAAGTTATGCTCTTTTGAGACAATAGATTGTAATCTGCGCCATCTTTTAGTTTTTAAATTAATGTTTAAAACTGCCACAAGAGGGCGCTATAACTAACATTGAGATATGCAGGTGTTACAATATACTTGTTTACCGTCTTTCGTGTATGAAGCAGTACATTTTTGATAATATGTGTGTCTACTAAAAATACTTAAATTAGTTTATGTAGCAAACATACAGGCTGTTTGGGGACTGCTCTCGAAAACGAAGACGGGTGATAGTACTAATGGCACCATTGATGAAGGGACGGAAAATCTCGATCCTGCCTAAAAAAGATACTTTATTAGCATTATGAAGACTCCATCTTGTAAATACAGCTAAATGAAAGATAATTTCATAAAAATACATAACTTTACTAAAAAAAAAAACCAGCAATGAAGCATGATAACAAAAACAGCTGGACTAACACGATAGAGCGAAATAAGGCAATGAAAACGTTTTAAAAAGATTTTTTTTAGTCAGAATCGTTTTTTATTCATCCCTTCATCAAAGGTGTCATTAGTTCTATCACCTGTCTTCGTTTTCGGGAGCAGTCCCCAAACATCCATTATAAAGCAGGAGCCTGAAATTTCTTATTAATCTCTACCTTATACTTTGAAAGTGCATTATTTATTATCGCTAATTTATTGCTTTTCACTATTTTCAAAATTTTCTAGAGACGCTATGGATCATGACGCCATCGTTTTGGGCTTCGTTATATATGTCCTTTTAATTGGAATACGTAAGTATACAGAAAAGTAGCTTGTCCATTCTGTAATTATCACTTCACTGGGGTCTAATTATTATAACCCCCAAAAAAATAATATAACAATCCTTGAGATTCTGAATGAACTACACTAAATTGTTACTGAATTTTAAATATGCAAGGCTTTTGGCACTTACAAATAGAATAACATAGAAATAATTTCTTTCTAATCTACATTTATAAATCGTGTGAGTTACACTATTTATAACTGATGAAGGGATGAACCAATTTTACTGAAAATTGGTGGGGAAGTAGCTTAGGACCAGGAGACGGACATAGGACATTTTTTTGTAAATCATAAAGATATTTTTTTATTTCTATTGATTATACTAATAAAGCTTGAACTTGTGAAATCGTAAATCTGCTCATTCATTGCGTCTAAGGAACAAAGTTCGAGGGCCAGTGTTCTTTATAAAAACCAAATACTTTTTTTTTACAGTAATAATAATAAATGAAGCCTTCTGCAAGTCAATTTGCATGAAGAATGCCCGACGTGTGGCAGATCGCGAAATGCCAGACATAGAACTTAATGAACGGGACCCCAAGAAGTCAGGAAAATGATACCGGGATTAATATAATTGATACTTTAGCTATATTCTTTTGACACAAATAAAACACACGGTAATTTTTGTTGTTTATTAACTTACTAATATTTATACACGTAATTAAAGCATATTTTCAATTATCCGAGTTTTTGAATTTTCGATTTTTAAATCTGTTGTTGAACGTTTTAAAACGAACATTAATGTTAGAATTAATTGTAAAAACACTTATTCACAATAATACTCTGTGGTACTTAAAATATAGTACTCTCATAACCCCTTCCCCTTTCTAGAATCGGAAATTAGTACATTTATTCCGAATTTAACTGAAGAAACTTAATAGAACTTTGTACTTAAGCTACGAGCATTCAGTAAGCAAATCATACTTAAAACGCTATAATTTTTATCAGATAGGTGTCTAAAAAAATTTAATCTCATTTTTTTATGATAACAACATCTTGTAATTGTTAGGTCCGTGAAAGAGTTTGTATATGACAAATACTTATTAAAAAATAAAAAATTGACGTCTTTAAGACTTTAGCTTCTTTTAACTCTAAATATCAACACTTTGTAATGTAAGAACGTGTCTGTCTGTGGCATCGTAGCTACTAAACAGATGTACTCGTGATTCAGGTTTGTTTGTTATATCATCCACATAAAACTTAACTATATCTTTGTTGCATTGACATTTTCCAGATTAATTATCAATATTACAATGACTTCAACCAATGTTAACCTTATTTTGTCATATATTTGTGTCAGTCTAATGTTTATCGTCTAAATAAGAGAAAATCTAAAATTAACTTATATTTTAATTGCCAGTTTTCATTCTTCTGGAAATATTCTGTTCATCGGTACCGAATTGAATATTTTATTAGTCACGTTTTGGAAAACCGAGCTCAGGCTACTCTCGTAGGAATCTTTCAGCTCGTTGAACACTAGATCGGAATTTTCGTTTAGAAATCTGAAAAGTATCAAAATTATACAAACGCAGTACAAAACACAAACATTGATCCTGCCATCTATCGGTAATATCTAGAAGTTGCAATAATTCTAAGCTACGAACGAATTTGCAAATTATTATTGAATTTTGGCACACAGTGTGATAATTTGTAATATAATAAATTAAATAAATAAATATTGTATAATAGAGATTTAAATCTTACTACTGACATAATTTAAATTTTAACGCTATCTAGAATAGATTTTGTATACTTATAGTAATAAATTTTGCCACTAGGTAGCGATTAAATTATGTTGAGACAATTTTTACAGCTCCGCATATATTTCAATGATCGCGCCTGTAAAGTAAATTTGTTAGTGAAACGGACATAAAAATATGTCTGAAATTATACGTACAAGTTCATCTGGTCGCCGAGCCGTTTGTCCCCGTTGAACAAATTGGTGAAATGTAAGAAGACTTTCTTCGGTATAAACTTAACCCGATAATCGCGTATTCGCATGTATGTCTCTCCGTCTCTCATCACCGGCTCGCCAATTAAGTCGTGTTTCACAACCAGGTTAACTGAAAATAAAATCAAGCAAAATTTGTTTTTTTTTTTATATACAGGATGTTTGGGGGACTGCTCCCGAACACGAAGACAGGTGATAGTACGAATGACAACTTTGATGAAGGGACGGAATAACATTCGATTCTGACAAAAACAAAAATCATATTTTTAAAACGTTTTATTAGCGTCATTTTGCTCCATCATGTTAGTCCAGCTGTTTTTTGTTATCATGCTTCATTGCTAAATTTTTTTTTAGTTTATAAATTCTTTAAAAAATAAATTCTTTACTAAATAAATACTTACGAGATGAGCGTAAATAATGCTAATAAACATATGTTTTTTTTCAGTCAGGATCGATTTTCTTTTCGACCCTTCATCAAATGTTATTAGTACTATCACCCATCTTCGTTTTCGGGAGCAGTCCCCGAACACCATGTATATGCAATTATTATATAACTTTTCCGCCTAAAACACGACCGACTTTGATAAACATACTACAGACTAGTAGTGCTCTGCGATTTCACCCGCGTTCTTTTTATGTACGTATGTGCAATTCTCATCAAAATTGCTACAGCTGTTTCAGATTAACCGGGACAAGGCAAACTACAATTTGAATGTTTTAATGGGGATGAACTGTGTATTAATAGTGGTCAAACTTACCCAAGGTAACATTGGCGATGCCTTTCCCTTGTATTGGTAGGACCAGAATTCTGCCCTTCATCACATAGTCAGCCATAAACTCCATCTTAGGCGTGAAGCTTTCAGTTCGGAGCCTGTAATGCTTCAGATCCGCTCTGCGAATTGTTCAAAAACCTGCATTTTTAATTACCGAACGTAGCACTGCTAAATTTTATCAAAATCTATTCATCACATGTCGCTGAATGAGGGAACAGATAAACGTTAATTTCTTAAGCTTAATTCGAATTGAGTTAATTCTATTTACGGGTAAAGTTTGTTTGTCTGTTAATGCGACTTCTAATATATAAAATTCTCGTGTCACAATGCTCATTACCATACTCCTCCGAAACGGCTCGACCGATTCTTATGAAATTTTATATACATATTCAGTAGGTCTGAGAATCGGCTACTATCTATTTTTCATACCCCTAAATGTCAAGGGTGGTCCACCCCTAATTTTTTATTTTTTTATGATACAGCATATAGAAATACTTACAAACCTATATATATTATTTATGTGGCAAAACGACGTTTGCGGGCAGCTAGTATTATTATAAAATTAATAAAACAACTTGTCCATCGCAAAACTTTGTCAAGAATATTTAAAGTATTTTTCTTTCTAATTTTAATCATGTATTACTTGTAATGCGTGATGATGGAGTCAGTGAGTCCATGTAGCCAGATGTTTTTGTAGTTCTGGGTGATGACGACTGGTCCGGCGCCAGCTTCGATGTTTATTCCTGCTACCGATAACGGCTCCAGTGGCGGGACTGACAGTTCCGGTATACCTGGAAGGAGTTAAAAAATTACCATAGACAAATACAAATATTTTGAGATTCTGATGGGACTGGCAATACTAAGATTCTTATCTATGTACTACGTAACATTTATTTAAACACTCAGATATAATATATAACAGATTCAAATTAATTTATCAGTACATACAATCTATTTAAATATATATTTAACTACATTGTACATTAAATTTTTGTGGTCCAACAGACTTTTATTACGTAAAAAACGACTTCACAAAAGCTACTTCGTCCTTATCAGCGAAATTAATTTAAAGACAGACAAAGCAATCGCCACAGAACACGGCGAATAAAACTCGTAACGTCAGAAACTAGTAATTTCTGCATACATTTGCAAGACGTCGACATTGACCCGAATTGAAGTGATAGTACCTTTCTTCATCTTCCTTAACGCGTCAGGTATCGCCGTCTTCAGACAGTCGTTCAAACCGGTGTCCTTTTGCCGACATCGCAAGAAATCTCCAGCTGGAAATTTCAACACACCTTAACAAATCGCACTCAGGACTTGCGGCCGTCTAACGTATTTCGCGCTGGCGGACGTTAAAAACCTAGCTCTCGTATTAATAAAAACTAATATTATACACACTTTATTAATTTTAGTCACTTATAATGACAGACAGGTTTCTTTCTCTGCAGCCCTGGCCATCGGTAGCTTGAGCCAAGTTCCGCTGCTGGTGGTCTTCCAGATTAGGATTTTTTATAATGTACTTGTATTTTACTTTTATAAAAAACCTAATTGAGAAATGAAATATGTGAGAGAGAATTTAATGACAATGTATTGACATAAACATTGGTTCAGCTGCTTGAGAAATGAGACTGAACCAACACACACTGACGTTCAGACGATCAGACATAAATTTTGTTATTAGTAACATGTAACTCATATATATTTAGAATATCTATTATTCTAATATTACTAACAGATATGTAATTTATGTATATACAGGATGTTTGAGGACTACACCCGAAGACGAAGCCGGGTGACTAATGACACCTTTTATGAAGGGACGGAAAGAAGTTGATCCTGACTAAAAAAGACATATTTTTAACACTTTTTCTAAGCATTGCGCTCCATCTTGTAAGTACAGCTAAATGAAACCATAGTTTCATAAAAAATAAGAAAAATAACTGGACTAACATGATGGAACGAAATAACGCTAATAAAACGTTTTAAAAATATGATTTTTTTAATCAGGATCGAATTTTATTCTATCCCTTTATCAAAGGTGGCATTAGTACTATCACCTATCTCCGTTTTCGGGAGCATCCCCCAAACATCGTGTATAGAGACAAAAATAAACAAACTATTGCAAGTATTTGTCTACAAATTATCAAATATTCTAAGAATTTGCACCAATTCCTGACCATCAAATAGAACATAGTTTAAAAATCAATAATGACTGTATTGTCTTATCAAAATACCATTAACATTACTAAAATATTTGCACATAATAAACCAGATCCTATGCAAATAGTTGTCTGTACGTGAAAATATTCACAGATCAATTGAACTTGACCTTCTGCAGTCACGAAAAGAAGGTCGTGAAAACATTTATACTTAAAATGCGAATCGAATAAAGAATTAAAAATCTACAAACACGTTACTTACAATCACTCACTATGCCAAAGTATTCATCGCTGAAGAAAAATCGAATTATTCATAAAACAAAATAAGTCCGAACAAACAAATAAAAATCAATATAATCTTCCGTATTAACAACTGGTAAGTAAACGAACGAACAAACAAAACCCTGAAGCAAGTCACTGACTTTATTTACAAAATAATCAAGTAAGTCAGAGAATAGGCATGACGAAAGATTTTGAAATTCACTTCTGTAATATGGATGCAAATTAACTAATTATGAAAAAACCTTTATTCGGTCATAAACTAATGAATAATGAAATTTAAAGCTATTTTTTTAATATATTTTCAATAGTGCGCCAAAACAGCTCGAAGTGTCATGGCGGCGAGTGTGACGTCACGTGTAGGTACGCGTCAGATGCTTAAGGAAACAAACAGTGCAGTGCAGTGTGTTTCGTGTGAAATTCATCCAACATACTAAATAATAATAAAGCCTGTTTCTATTGTTCGAAGTAAATCGCTAAAGCTCGTCGTCACTATTTCACAAAACACGTAATTGTACTGACAGTGACGTTTGACATATGATCGGTGTTCCATTCAAAATAGCCGATTGCAGTATTTTGATATTTTAATTGATAAAAAATATTAATCATCTCAATTTTTTAAATAACAATATATCAATATTTCAAATAGTTTTTATAACTATTTTACCCTGAAATCACAAAATCTTTCATTTTTGTTAGTGTCGTAATACCTATTGACATCACACGAGGGAGGAAGGAGTCAAAAAAAATTAATATAATTTGTGTTCGACCCCT
The DNA here is from genome assembly GCA_025727935.1 of Hebomoia glaucippe. Lineage (NCBI taxonomy): Eukaryota > Metazoa > Arthropoda > Insecta > Lepidoptera > Pieridae > Hebomoia > Hebomoia glaucippe. The sequence continues at coordinate 14,686 of JAOSYY010012161.1, forward strand.
GAACAGGCGTTTAACTAAAACTCTTACAAGATTTGACCTGAACGAGGCAGTTAAAGCGATTATTTATAGTCCAAAGTACAACATGTCGTAAATATTATAACTCCGGCGTCCCTCTCCGCAAAGGAGGTGTTAGGTAAGGGCGTAATATTCCACTGGTTGTTCGTGCATCTTACAAAATAACTTAAGAGCAGCGGATTGAGGGCGAGGCCGCTTGCAGTTGCCAAACTGCGTACGCGGACTCGCGCTGCCCGACGCCCATTGTCACAACGGCCCCTGTGTGACGAAGGCCTCATATCTTTATTTAGAGAGCCCCGCTCCCTCCAAATTTCATTTCTGACAGACATTTTGAGTAAGATATCTGATGTAACATGAGATTATTACAGGTTAAAGGCGTGTAACTAATTAGAGCGAGAATCGAAGACCAGACAATAGAGCTAGAGAAAATAATTGTCATTTTAATTATAATAAACTGCAACTAGTCGTTGTCTGTACATAAAAGATATGAAAAATACTCTTACTGGGACTTAATTAACGTAATAGAACCCAAGACAACAGTTTTTAGATTGTCTGTTTGTTTCCTCAAACACCTCACTAAAAATGTACGCCAGCTCTGAGACTACAAAATTGACGTTTTGTATTTCTAAGTGAAAATATAATGTTTATATCTAACATTATTTTTTATGTTCCAAGAATATTACTATTTACTATTTAGCGATTTCGTAATCTTGTTACTTTTTCACAACAAAACTGCTAAGCTGTTTTGACTAACACAACATCTATACTAATTTTACAAAGCTAAATAGTTTGTTTGAATGCGCCAATCTCAGGAACCGCTGGTTCGATTTGAAAAATTCTTTCAGTATTGGATACTAAAATCATCGGTGAAGGCTA
>JAOSYY010012200.1:0-23120 GCA_025727935.1 Hebomoia glaucippe
AATTTTTAATTAGTTTTTTTTTTAATCACCACCGTACGTAGTGTGAAGCACGTTTAAATGTGTTATTACAAAAAAAAAGATAATCATGGAGATTTTAACAAAAAACTAAATAAATTTGTATTTTAACTTTTTGATCTGCTAGTTTTATATGACTGTATGTATGATACTTTTATTAAATCAAAATCTTTTATTATAAATTGCAAGCTAAAGACAATTGATCGAGTTATTAATTTTAAAACTTAATTTTAAAAGTGTATGAGCACCGAAAATTTTCTCTTTAACATAATTAATAATTTCGCATAATGTCTACTGTATATTTTAGTTTGGTTTCATTTTATAACAGGTTATTGACAAAGAAGTATAAGAAATACTTTATTCACATAACTTCGTCAATACTCAGTTGATGTATCATATCGAAGATCGATTAAAATTTAAATGTCCTTTTCTGCATTGGCTTCCCTCATAATTATGGTCGCTGACTTGTGACTTAAACGGAATTTAAATGCTATGATTAAATCATTGATAAAATCTTTGGTCTAATAAGAATCGAACAAATTATGAAAAATATCAAAGCCAAATAAAATACTATAAAATACTAGCTGACCCCGCAAACGTCGTTTTGCCACATAATAATAGGGGTTGACTATAGAGGGGTGAAAATTGGGGGTTGTATGTATTTTTATATGCTGTATCTTAAAAAAAAAATCGTCCAAAAATTTAAAAAAAAATGTAAGGGTGAACAACCCTTATCACTTAGGGGGATGAAAAATAGATGTTGTCCGATTGTCAGGCCTACTGAATAACTATATAAATTTTCATAAGGTTCGGTCGAGCCGTTTCGGAGGACTTCAAGTTCGAACACCGTGACACGAGAATTTTATATATTAGATTTCAATTTACATAATTTACTTCCAGCTAATAGCAAATATTAATCTTCTGGCTAATAGCAATAATATATGTGAATAGTTGGAAATTTAAATAAACTATTTTAGGTATCTATGTATCCTATTTATTAATTCCGTAATTTTATCGGGAATAAGCATTCATTTGAATGGTTTCTAAATGGACATTCCTATACAATTTCAGTTTGATGTATAACGCTGGGATGGCCCATTTGAATGCTTTGAAATCCACACTAAATGTTGCACGGATATTTACGAGCGGGGTCGTAGCGGCAGCTCTCATTAGCTCGCTGCAATTAACGAAATGAAGGGCTCGCTAATTTACACGTGGAATTCTATAAATAAAATTTTAACTTTTCGTTTGCTTTTTATCATTTGCCCTAGAGCAATAATTTTTTAGTGTTCATATTTTTGGCACTTGTAACTTAATACGTCCATATTTTGCGTTACGAGTAGCGCTTAAAGGCTAAATATGTTCCACTGATGATTATTAGATGTTTGCCTTTATTTTTTAAACTGTTCATCGATAGTTATACTTAACTCGATTCTTCTCCAAAAAGAACAGTTAATTAGATCAAGTCAAGCGCTTTAAGTTAGAAGAGTTCCTTTAATTAAGCTAAATATGTGTTCTGTAAGTCAAAAAACATATTTAAATGACAATAACAGAGCGTTCTTTTAAAACCAGTAATTTAAATAATAAAGGTAGATGTTTTTGCTGAGCATATTACAGAAGATTCAAAAAGTGCATGCTACTTGACATTTTCCTTTCAGCTCTAAAACGGGACAACTGTAGCAAATTCAACTTCAATTGCTACCTTGATAAACTGTCAAAAGTCCCATTCAATTTATTCGTCAAGCTAGCTTTTAGGCACAAGCATACCCAAGCTTTTGAGAATATTAAACTTTTGATGTTTGTAACTATCAACATATTCAATATTCAGAAGAAAAATTGAAGGTATACGATTACACTTTACATCGTCAATAGAAATAAAGTTTATTTTATTTATACATTATTTTAGTTATTGCTACAGATTGATTCAAATGACAAACGTATACGTACGTTTTTCAGTTCTTAATTTAATTTTTTACTTTAAAAAAGGGTGTTTTCGAGCATGTATTCAAATTATTCACGTCGGGTTCATAATATGAATTTTATGAATTTTATTCTTTCAGAACGTACGACCCGTGCCGCGTACGATACTGTAATGATGAAAAATATATCTTGAAGTACAGATGTGTCCCGAAGGCTTGAGATTACTTTCCCTAGAGCCGCAAGCACTTTAAGTTGAGATTTAAAATATAACTTCATATTTTAAAAGCGTCGTGTTATGGCTGTGGAAAATGTAAATGAGTTTCAGTTATTTTGGTGGAAAATTGCAATGTTATTTTTGCTTGTGATATGCAAAATATTTCAATATACATTTTTCACAATAAATTATTAAAGCATGTTTTTGTAGAATTAATAATATGTATTAATATATATAAAAAGGTATTTAACTATGGAAAAGTTTATATCAAATGTCGTTTGGCAAACTAGATTGAATTATATTGGAAAGCATTAAGCATTTAAAATTTGACGTTTAAAAGTCGTCAATTTTTATACAGCGTGGTCTAAAACTTCACGGTCTGGTGCTCCGCGGTGGTCTGATGGACCGCTACACGGTGCCGTGAACAGTTTGCGAACGTGATCTCAATGCCTCAGTTAATATTTATCCATGCGAGGAATAGATTTCGTGGATCACACGAAACATTGCACTATTCACTGAAATCATATTTACCGGTCTCGCAGAATTTGCTAATAATGGTGTATAATTTAAATCTATTACAAAAATATATCATTCTTAATATTTAATATATACTGTAGATTTTTTGAACAGAAAATTGAAATTATTTTACGGTGCAGTAACATTTATACGTTTTTCAACTTCATTGATGATAGGCTTGGCATTGTGCCTTATGTATATCTTATTCATAATCATTAACTTAATGGGTGAATTTATTTTAGTTATTCTCTCATAATTTTTGTAGACGTTGCAAAACTCCTCTAATATCATACCTACTTTCTTTTATATCAAATAAGAGTCATTCTTATTTGTGATATTTGTTTTTTTTTCGTCAAGGTCAACTCTAGCATTTTGTATTTTATAACGTAACTTATGTTTTCATTTAATTAATTGAATTCTTGTTCTTACGTCGCTGTTTCAGTTCTGGATTAATGATTCCACATGCTTTGCTAACAGAAAGCAACTGCTTATAACAAGGTTGAAATATATTAGCAGTTCTTATATTAATTGGCTTTTTATATCCAAAGAATTATTTTCTTAAATTTTTATACCTTATCGTTATATTCTTATATTATATAAGAATTATAATGTTAGGAAAAATTAAAACAAATTTAAAAAAATATATATTTAAGAATTATTATATTATTCAAATATCAATTATTATAAACAAAAAATAAAGCATTATTAAAATTACAACTCTATATTTAAAGAAATGAACACGAAATAATTTTTGAATTCGTTGATTTTACTACACTTTTTCTAATATTCGTTCATAAAAACTCAAATTGATAACACGTTAGCAATAAAATCGACGATAAAAGAAAGTAAACGGAAAACTTGTCGGTGCAAAAGCTCAATTGATGAAGCCTCGAAACTCGAGAGCCCTTCAATATTAAAAGCAATCGATGAATATTGGAAACTGCCTACAGCATTCATGTAATTGAATAGAAATGGGCAGCAATAGAAGTCTTTTTTACAGTAATATATTAATATTTTAAAACCTTTTTGATAAAAGCCAGATTTTATAGTAATAAAAATGACTCATGTTTCGTTTATATTCGCATTTATACATTATATATTAAATTAAATAATTTATGGATATAAGTTACTCGGAGAAGTTACAATCTTCTTATATATGTTTTGTTCGATGGGTTATATTACCTAAAAATAAAATACAAGTAAAATTTTATTATTTCCCTGATCAAAAGAGCAAGATATTATTTTTTGAAAGTTGAATTCTATTATTAGCGTACATAAACACATAAAATTAATGTAATATAAGGATAAAATTGTATATCTTTTATAGGCAAGGTGATGATACTTATGCATATTTATAGTTGAATTATTCAATTATACCAAGTAACGAATTAGCTCTAAAAGTTTTTTGTTAGAGATATAAGAGTATATTACATACCTCACGATACTCTGCGACGCGCTAGAAATGAGACGTCGTACCTCATGAACATTCAGAAAATAGCATTAAACTTGCCGACAGATTAAATTTCATCTGTGAACGCTTCTGTGATGTCTATTAACCATTTATTTTTGAACGTGTAGCTTCACGCAATACGTCTTTGTAAATGTTGAATTTCAACGTGGCTGCTGTTGGCAGACGGTGCTTCGTTTCCGTATCACATAGTCATGCTTCAACTAATTATTTCGTTCAGAACAGAATTTTTTAACTTTGATAAATATAATATATTATTTCTAAATTTAACTAACGAATATCTGTAAACCAAGATAATAATTTAATAATTATTGATATATGGTACCGGTAGCTGTGGCTAAGGTATCTCTTTACATCAAATGTGAAAGTGGCTGCATATAATCTATACTTCTGTGCTAATATTATAAAGAGGAAATATTTTATTGATTTTTTGGTTGTTTGTTTGTATTGAATAGGCTTCAAAACTACTGATCGACTTGAAAAATTATTTCACTATTAAGAAGCTACACTATCTCCGGTGAACATACGCTACATTAAATTTTCAAAAAGTTAGGGATCCAAACTAAAAGTACAATAGTGTAACCCAAGGTGTAAAACTCGAAAAGAACGCGCGCGAAGTCGCCGGCAGATGCTAGTTGCATATAAGTCACTTAAGTTCAACGCTTAAAACTTGATAAAGCTAAACATAGGTTTTAGATTGACACCCTAATATCGAACGTTCGAAGTAATTTTGGATTACCACAATATATATCATCAATAATATTTGATTTAACGGATCACTGACGCGAATGAAATTGTTTCTGGGCTTTTTGTTACAATATGTTCCGATTTTAGGAAAGGAAACCTTTATACTTTAGTTTAGTTTTGATTATTGAAAAATATAGCTGCTATAATAAAATAATAAAAGTGTTATATCATTCATTAAATTCTCGCAGAACAAAGACATAATTAGTCAGGTAATTTTAAAATAATATCACAAAGTCATAAATTATTATTTAAACATGATGTACCTGCATTGCTATATTTAAAGTTAAACTTTTATGATTATAAGACACATAAAATTAAATGGAAATAATGAATATATCTATGAACTTATATTTCTGCTTATTCTTCGGAACTATCTGTCATTTTGTAAAATAACCATAAAAATCATAAAGTTTTTTATTTTAAACTTATTTTTTTACGATGGCTTAATTTAAATCTATACTAATATTATAAAACTGAAGAGTTTGTTTGTTTGAACGCGCTTATCGCAGGTACGATTTGAAAAATTGTTTCAGTGTTGGATAGTACATTTATCGAGGATGGCTCTATTATATTTTCAAATTAATTATTGATTCTTACTAAAAGTCCAATAATGTAACCCAAGGTGTAAAAATCGTGTTGCCGCTGGCACAGCTAATTCACTATAAGATTGGCATGATCTCTTATTTATTGTGCCACACTGAAATTTCACTTGTATTAATTTCCCTCCCAGCGTTATTCTTGAACCCGAACTGTCAAAACTGCGTCCAGATATCCAAAAAGACGGGTCCTACACAATAACATCAATAAAACTTTTTCGATTTTTATTTTGTAATTTTGTTTTTTATCAAGTTTTAAGCCATATCTCTTTCATGACAAAAGCAACCACCAAGATTTATTAAAATCGATAAAGATATTCGTGAATTATAGCGAGACAAACAGCAATTAATTTTTATATAAATAAATATATATATAAGCAATACAATAAACAATGAAAATTTTCTGCTCTTTTTTAGCACCGATTGGAATACCATATTGAAACTGCTCTAAATATCTACCAATAACATTAAAGTAGGTGGTATAGTACCTACATTAGTGATTATGAATCGCTCCCGATGATAATACATTACAATTAATGTCACATGATTTGTAATGATTCACTTTTTATTATTATATCAAAACTGATAAGGGACTGTGAATGTTTTGCCATTTTTGTGATAAGTATGTGGTACAGTTTACCATACCATACAGTAAGTCAGTCGCGATATATTATCCGTGAAGCCATGTTTTTTCTAATATCAACCATTTTCAACCCTACTGACTGAAATGACATACATGAGCATAGTGTAAACTGTTGATCAACTTTGTTCTATTTGAAAAATAGTAAATATGAATACATAAACTATAATTGCGCTAATTTACATTACTATTTCAATGAATATAGATCCCTAATGCAATGCGGTACATTATTATGCGGAGGCTTCGTGTCCTCATTGACATCCTAATAATAACATATATTAGATAAATTTAAATATTATAATTAGTTTGCACCACAGTTCAACCTGCTTAAGATCGCTAACTAAAGACACTATATTTCACTACACAATTTTCGTGTTTTGCTTCTTATGTACCTTTAACATTGAAATATACAAGATCCGAGTAAATTGATTTAAAAGATTACAATACAAGACGTCCTGAAGTATACTTATCTTTTGATAGACAAACAAGAGACTTTTAATGGCAAGTGATGCCGAAGCCATATGACTGTTATGTCACGTGACTTGTTCGTATAAACGCATAACCAATTAATAGCTTTCAATCTTATTTATTTTGATTATATTGATTCGAATTCGAGCAAAAGACGTATCTATTTATTTAATTGATATAATAATATAAACTTGTAATTCCAAACTGAACTGTTGAAGCTACCTAAAAGAGTATATAGGAATGTTTATTTCTCCACACAAAACTCTAAATAGAAACATTTTTACCATTTTTAAAATTAATTCATTTCTACATTTATCAAGCGGCAGAAACTTAACAAACACGAAAAAATTTAATTATTTATTCAAATATTTTTAATTTTCAAACGTTGATTGTCTTGTTGCAATTAAATGTCGCTGTTAGTTAGAAGTGGTATAGCAATATTATTTAAGTGACCCCGGCCCAACTCCCACGCATGACGAAACCAGAACTGCGATGATATTCTTTGTTCGTGAAAATCAAAAAGTCAAATCCAATAAGTGAAGGCGTACGTGGTATATTGCGACTTGTCTTGTTTCATTTATATCTTTCTAAGTATAAAAGGAGCGATGTGCGAGTTACGCCAGTTTTATTTATACCCATGATCTATAAATATTACCTGTTACTAACCTTGCATAATAGATGAGTCGCTAACTGAATATTAGAATGAACTGGTAGTTCACCACGAATTGACTTCCCTTGATTTTACATAAACAAACATATTCATTAAAATTACTTATTTATTTATGAAATACTCGTTATAATCAGTACAGCTGTTTTGGGGATTACCAGAAATAACCAAACACACTTTTTACAGACAATTTTGAAGTTATATGTTATTGTATTTACATGACTGTTTTATTACTTAAAAATAATTTTTGTATCTTATTTATATGTCGAGAATTTGGTGTCTATTATTTCAACGTAGATACCACACGAATGTCAATATTAATTTGTAATATTTTAAAAACATGTTGCTTACATTATATTAAGAAGCTTAAAACGCTCATTCAATTTACATTCTAAAAATTTAAGTACTCTGTTTGTACTATTAAGTTTAGAGGAATTGTGAAATTAGTTTCAAATTTTAGTACAGTTTAATGTTTGGCTGTGTATATTCTCAACTTTTATTGAGAACGCCAAACGCAGATCTTTTTAGAACAATGTCTATATTTTATTTATAAAGTTAATTTAATATCTTGAAATTTATCTCATCATCAAAAATGTTTAAAACATTTAAAAGCCGCGATTTTCTATTTTTTGTTAATCTTTCATTTTAAAATTACTCCTAACGTACCAACACATACTTATATATAGGTACTATGTGATTATCCACAGACTAAGTAAGTGAATAAACATAATTGTCCAGTTCAAATATATAACATGCCGAGTATAAACACTAAAATAACGCAGTATGGCGATAATTGTCTTTAGATTGTGTTATAAATGAGACTCTATTGAGAATAGCTGTATTGTATGATAGTGCAATGTTCAAGTTTAAATGTATTATTATGCAATTTCCTAGCGATCGGGTGTGTGCTGTTTGTATTACGAAGTTTTGTTATAATTTTAGTACTGCGTCTCTAAGCAATGTACATCTTGAAAATACCATAACATCTATACCTCTATACATACAAAAAAAATTGAAGCATCTCTATAGTACAACAATAATACTTTTCGAATAATATACCTTATATTCGTATATAGGTACCATGTGGAATGATTAGCTATAAACAAATACTTAAAATAGAAACACAATTGTTTGTTATTTCCGCCTATTAATCTTCGAAGCGACGGCCAATTAAATAATAATAAATATAAATTATTGAAACTTTCACTGGCATCTAGTTAATCTTAATGCGCATAACATAGATTATTTGTTTTCGTCATCTTCAGCATCATAATGAAACTCGTCCCTGGTGATTGTGTGTAGAAACACTAGTATTAAATATAAACGTCAATTTAATGTCGATAATATTTAAACTCAAACACTTGAAAACAAGGTTTGGAGACGGACGTTATTTACGCATTACTTAAAGAAAACTTCACGAAACACTCAAGGAAGTTAAGGCACCTGTATAGGTATATAAGTAAAGTGGTAAAACCTGTTTGGTACAACGGGCGCAAAACATTGTAGTGAGAGGACAGTTCATAATTTCTGCTTTATTCATTCGAAATAATATAATACGGTAATGTAGATTAAAGTGTTATAATAAATTAAATATAGGTCTTGCAACTAACGCTTCCGGGCTTACAGGAATTCCAATTAACACCTTAATCTCTCCACCGACGTAAGTAGGAACTTCATCTGACATTTGCATATATGCAATAAGGTCAATCGATATCGAATATGAGAATCTCACTACATTTATAAAAATTACAAGCAATTATATTAATTTTAGGTAGTCGTTGAGATGTAGTTCTCGCCTAACTTTCCCGTCGATTATGTGTCAACCGTTCAAATTGCATATTATCATAGCAGAATAATTTCACTAAGACATTTCTTTTATGCTGTAAAGTTAGAAGACACTTCAAGCTTTAACCACAGAAATGTCGTTTGCTTCGTAGGTGGTTTAATCAGTGTATTCTGTGGTAGGTAGTTCGTGATTAAACCTCAAGCCGATAGAAGGCCGGTCTACGGGTTGTAAATCAATGGACAGTACAAATTACCTGTAGTTACAATGCTAATTGACGAAGAAACGAACCTATTAATTGCGACAAATCTATGTACACAAATAATTAACTACCTCGTAAATGAATATAATCTATCCTAATGAATAAAAATGAAGTATCCGTTTACAATATCAACATAGGATCTTTTTTCCAAATATAAAAGAAATTGTCGACGGTACTACACAATTTATAAAATTTATGTCCTGACTGTTTTTTTATGGCTATTCTCCAACATAGCTGAACCGAATTTGAAAAGACTTTTGTAGGCAATAGATGATGTTATGGTGAATAAATATAATTTGCATATAAAATTAACACGAGTGCAACTCGGTACGACGCTAATACAATAAGCAAAACTTATTTGAACTTCTGTCACACTTTAACAGACGACTTATTAAATTATTATTAGTATAGAAATATTGATCAAATCTTCTTGTATAATTGCTCGTATTCTAGATACTGTGTTACAGATAATGTAAACGACTTAATTAGTTATTATAAAATTAAGGAAATTATTCCAAACCAACATATTTCTAAATAGTTTCTAGTAATCTGTAAATATTTTCTCCTTTAAACCTTGTATAAAGCACCCCAAAACGTCTTATCATAAAATTAGACGACAACGTATATCGTATACGTATCCTTGAATATAAACTTCTAAGTAAACTATAATAGTTCCTTTTTTCATTTCCAGGCTCACAGGACACTGTTTGAGCATAACAATTATTGCAATACTATGGAAAACAGTCCACGGTGAGATACACAAAGACGACAATCAAAGCTGCGGAGGACGGCTAAAGGACTCCGTAGGGACAATTCAGACTCCCAATTTCCCCAACCCATTTCCGGTGCCCATCAAGTGTAAATGGATCATCGAACATGATATCGTAAACGGAACTATATCGATATACTTCACACAGCAGTACATCACTAGCGGTCTGACATTTACTGAATACATGTACTATGACGATAGTTATAAGCTGGGAGAGAGGCGTGCGCTAACTGTTACTGAGGAAAACATCACTAGGATAAAGTATTTACAGGTAGGTCATTGTGATGGTTTAAAATATTCTAAGTCAAGTACAACTATAGATTGATTGGCCTTTTTGTACATATTGTAATATTAGTTTGTGAATAATACTCGTACATATATTATTCATAAATATAAAACATACTAAGAGATTATTATTAATCGCCATTTTAACTAGAAGTCCAATTATATATTTACTTATAAATATGAATAAAAATAGAACAAACCAGTCGACAATTTCTAAACAAAATCGGAAAATAATTGGATAACAAGTATAGGAAAAAGATATAACAAAAGAAATAAAAATCAAGGAATATATTCTGTTGATTTTGAATTTATTCATTTCACATTACGATAATGGAATTTATCTTGGAGGGGTTTTCCGAGTTTAATAAATCCTTTTGCCTTATGGATATATTAAAAAATCGACATCAAAATATTAGAAATACATAATCACAGTTTTGAGTTTCCAATACTATGTATATATCATAGTAAACCTTACCGCTAATTGCTAAAACTGGTTGGATTAACGTTCAAAATAGGAAGGTACAATGCAAAGTGGCCACTTTCCAAATGACTGTCATTATAATTGACACCAAGATATCTTGATATTTTATACTTTGCGTTCTACATTTTTTCATGTCGGAAGGACAGTAGATCCTACTTAAATATAAAATTTTGATACTTTTTTTAATATCCGGTAAGGCCTTTAAAAGTGAAAAAACTGTAAAACTTTTGTGGCACTCGAGCTCTGGATGTTTTGTTACACCCCGAGAGATGTAAATCGATTGGTGTTTTTTTTTAAACTGTTATTACGACACAGGGAACGTCAAGCTACAATTGACACTTTGTACCCACATAAAATTCGCAGACCCCTCTCGTAATTTTAATGTGCCGCTCATAACTATGGAAACTGGGAGCTAGCGGTCGAACAATAAAATGCAAATAGTTACAACCTAAAGATTCTATGCGGACTAAATCTTAACTGAAGCAATTGTAAATTGAGTAGAGAACCAGAATACTAAGTAGGTTACGTATTAATATACTCAGTTGTCCCTACAGACTTCTGAGCCAGTATTCTGGTATATTAACTTGACCCGTGCCACATTGCGTATGACTTTTATCTCCGAAGTTACTTCTAAAATAATTTTGGGTTTATTTCACTCTTTAAAAAAACAGCCACTAATCACACTAAAATCGTTTTAAATTTCTTTGGCGCTTACTCATTATACCATGTGTCACAGTGTCAACCAGTAAGACATATGTATATTTTGTGTTAAATTCTCACAAACCCGAGAGTGCCAAAAAATTACGCTCCTTCGGCAGTTGTGTAAAAATACAAATTACTTTAACCGATTTTAGCGTATGGCGATCTGACATTAAACAACTTATATACGAGTGCCAATAAAGTTATATCAACTTTAATTCTAACAGAAAAGACGTAAAATTTATAGCAGTAAAGAAAGTATAAAGATATGCCAAACTTGTGGAATGATGATGATGATGAAAATGAAAAGCTATAATCTCCACTTACCTAACCCATAAGAAACGTGACGAATATATTTAAGTAAAACTGTAAAAAGGAGCAAGCGAAGTCACGAAAGTAAAATGAATCTCATTATTTTTATGGCAAAATCAACACTTAGGAATGAGTTCCATTCGATGTTAAAGCCGCAGTCTTGACTTTGTCAAATATGGTTTGGCGACAAATTTATTACAATTTTAGGGCCTTCGGAAATTCATAGGCTGATAGCGCAACGCACAATACTAGACTTCAAGAACTATTCATCAATGAAGATTGGACTGAGTTGTGACCCAGCCCCCGTAAATATGATTTTTAGAAATTCCTTCTACCTATATTTGAAAATTTACCAAGATCTAAATTTAATCATTTAAGATCAGGGTAGAATCGAAACTGCTAGCTATCGTTTCAGTACAAAGGTTCTTCCTCCAGATCAATAGGCCAGTCAGAATTCGTAACACTAAAGGAAATATTTGTTATTGCCTATTTTCATGGTGACTTAACTCATAAATCATAAATTAAAATCTAATTGTTCAATTATCGGTACAATACGATACGTTACTACATTTGTATGCAAATAGGCTGATTATCGGAATTCATTAAACTGCTATCTTGTTATTTACAATTGAAATTTTAAAAATTATGTACAAACGCGTGGTAGTTCCGCTTTCGTATTACTTTTAATGCTTGTCTTTAATATACAATTTGTGAATGATAAATTAAGTACAGTGTAATTATACGTCATTAAAAGAAAACAAAATATTTTTTATATAATTTAAGTCTCACACAAAATTGATATAATGTAACTACTTCTTACTTAGTTCGTTTTCGTTACATGTACTAAATTTATTTTTTAGGATTGTTTTATTTCATGATTCGCTGTCATCAATGTCATTATCAATATATAAATATTTTATTGCACATGTGTGTGTTAAAATCAAGGCGCGTGAAATGGCGGAGCACAGCTTTTTGTGACTATAGTTTGAAAAAGAGAAGAGATAATCTAGCATCCGCTTGTAATTGTAAAACTAATTGTCTAAGAATGAACTATAGATAAAAATGTAGATATTAATGTATATTGATATATATCTACAACAACGTTTTTTTTTGCTATGTCTCTTTATTTCTTATTTTTATACAATAACAGTGAAATTGTAAATCAAATTAAACAAATATTATTTACAAAGGAACATAAATATTTTCGATAATAATTCAAAGAAAATTGAACTCGAGTAAAACGAAAGAACATTTAGAATCACGTCTTTGTTTCGTAAACACCTTAGGGCACGAAGTAAACAAATAAAGGAATCGGAATAGGAATGAACAGGAATGGAAAAAATACAGCCTACGGGGATCGTATGCTAAATAGCAATGTTTTGTTCGGGGATCGCAAATATTGCCTAGTTTGTATGCAGCTGGAATAGAGAACAAACCTTTGTGAAATTTAAATGCCTTGTATGGTATTAAATATTGCAAACATTATTATAGTCGCTCAGATCACTGAATACACACTCACACATGCGTTGTTTAACCCATCGTTACACGTTACCCAAAAAAAATAGTTCCAATAAATATTTTTGCGACTTTAATTTATTTTATCTTTCTAGTTTGAAATTAACATTGACACTGTATGATAGATATTAATGGAACGGCTTTGCAGATTAGAAGGAGTGAAAATCATGGTATTATATAATATATCTATAAAAATAAGGATTGAAAAGTCGTAAAAAAATTGTGGCTGAAAAAGATCAACGCACAACGACTTTTGATGAATTTATATTTCTTTAAGAATGTCCAAATGTTTTCGTAATAATATTTATTTTTATATATGTTTACGTATTAATAATTAAGTTTAATTTGACACAATAAAACGGCCGACAGTGCTATAATTAAAAAGTGACATATTATGTGAGAGCGAAAAATAATCTTCAATTTTTCCTAAATGTACTTATCTTTCATTTAAATTTGTTTTAGAAAAATACTATCAAATCAAAACATCCAAATAAATCGTTTATATGCATCTAAAACTTTGTATTTTGTAGTCAATAAGTAGATTGAGGTTAATTTTTTTAATATTAGCAAATTATATTCGCGAGAAATCTGAATTTTTTGATTCGTACGTAAAATATAAAAAACATTAGCTCTATTATAAGATCTTCATCATATGTTGTAAAATCACAAGAGAAGCCGACGTCACCAATTATACAATTACATAGCGTAAAACAAGACTTTTATTGAAACAACTTTATGGCGCGTAAACTCAACAACTCGCATAAAACAAGTTGAATGTATTATAACAGCGCCAGTAATTTATTTGTTCCGTCACTCCTGTTTCACTGATATGGATGTTTCAGTTTTCAGTACATAAAACAAAAGTTAGAGCCGATAATTTACTATTACGAACTTCTAAATTAAATTAATGCTCAAGAAACTAATTCGTTATTATGTGTTTTGTTTACTATTAATAATTACGAATAAAGTACGGAAAAAGCCTTAAAATATATTATTTGTATTTGCAATACATTGGAAAATAGAAAACAAATAGATGAATTTATTATTTTTCTAAACATACTTCTGTAATAATCATCGCGACCTGTAATAAGAAATATGTAGATGATTATTAATTTTAATTATTTTCCGGTTCTATATGATTAAAGAGAAGCCGCTGTCTTTAAAAAGACCATTAGAATCTTCAAATTAATTTCTGTTCAGGTTAAATAAACTTATTTTTGAACTAGTCGAACCTTAACTTCTTAAGTAAATATTAGTCTTAAAGTTATTAAAGTCGTTTCGAGTGAAGAGATTTCAACTTTTATTAATTTACAAAGTTCACAAACTCGTTTGAAGAATTTTTCTTCTTTAAAGATTTATACAATACGAAATATTGGAGAAACTTAATGAAAGGTCTTATGGTTAAGAAATTACACATTAGTAACAATTGGTGGCGTTTAATATTAATATATTTTATAGGTTGCAGTTGTGTTTTTAAAGAAAAAAAAAGAGTGAAAAATACAAAACATTGAAACAGTGAAAAATACATACATCGACTCAGAGTATAGGCACACAACCCCTCCTCCCCCCCAGCGGAGGCGAGGTCCCTTTTTCCGCGTACCACTCACCCGGGTGGGCATCCGTCCCGCTCTACAAGCGCCCACCCAAGCTACAGAAGGCCAAGCCGAGGCCGATCCCCCCGCGAGGCACCCTTGGTCTAGCCGCAGGCACACAACGAGCGCTATCACGCTCGCCCAAGTCACTAGGCTAAACACGCCAACGTCCTTCATAAAAAAAATATGCGCACAGAGGCATTTATTTATACTTATTATAACTTATAAAGTATGTACTTTAATATTTTTGACAGTATTTAGACACAATTAAGATTCACGAAATGACATCTTACCATTTTTATTAATATATAATATGAAATAATAGGGTTGCCAGTCCTAAAGTCTAGACGAAATATTTTTAATGAGCACTACGGAACATGGCTATGATAAGGGATTATTTCAATATTATTGTAAGACCTATCTGCTACACTAAAACGACAAAATATTTTCGTTAATACTATCAACAGCATAATATTGTGTATGCTTTCTATAATAACAGAGAAGTTATGTGTATTATGAATCTTAAGTTTCTCCTCATGTTTCAAGATAAACATAGGAAAAGGTCAAAATGTAAGGATAACATATTGGATTATTATTCTATGTCCGGCAAGTATCGACTCTCATAATATTGATAGTAATTTCTTACACATTTTCAGTGCAATGAATTTACAATTACTGTATGGTGATTTAAAAAAAGTGTTATTAATCAAAGCTAAGTACACCTTTACCACGAGCTGGAACATTAGTGGATGTAAGTTTAGCTGGGCTAAAAGTATTATAGCTTCGAAAAGCTCACGTTTAGTATCTCCAGAGAATACGAGAGATGCTTCGATGCATTAAACAACAGTAGAGGGAGTATACGAGTATATGCCTGAACCTTCATTTACTAAAAATCTATTCAGCTTAAGAATACGAATATATATTCCAATAAAAAAGACAAACTAAAGACATTTATTTGTCTATTATAACGTTAATAAAAGTAACAATTATGTATCAAGAGAACATAGACAAATAGAACAACTGCAGATTGATTTCTCTTTCAACGAAAATAGAAAAACAATATCCGGAAACAGGAAAGATATCGTTAGGAATAAGAATGGCCGATTTACGCGAGGCTAGTGCGAATGAAAACAAATGGCCCGTCAGATTCAGCTAAAGACCTTCTTGGATCTAACATAAACATCGATCGTATTCGAATGGTTATTGAGGCAAGCGTTATCAATAAAAATTGTTTTGAAAACACTACGATTGCGATGACTGGTCTTGTAAATAGATTGTTTCCTTTATGGATAATTCATTGTTTGAGGAGAAATATTATGAAGTATCGATAATGCCTTAACATTATTTTGACACACTAGCTTCTGCAAGCGTCATCACTCGCGCTCATTTCGATTTTTACACCTTAGGTTACCTTATTGGACTTTAATTAAGCATCGCTAATTATTTTGAAAATATAATATAGCCTATAGCTTTCATCGATAAATATCCAACACGAAAAGATTTTATTCAAATCGGACCACTGGTTCCCGAGATTAACGCATTCAAACAAACAAACAAATTCTTCAGCTATATAATATTAGTATAGATTTTATGAAGAAAAATATATAGGTGTATACAACTCATCATAGTTTTTATTAAAATTTTCGACATGATTTTAACTTCATTAGAAAAAAGTTATTTTAGATACATGTTAAAAACATCAGGTACATAATATAAAGTAAGTGACAAACCCCAAACTGAATATGACCCTAAAAATTGTAAAAAAAAATCTTTTGTCTTTCGATGTTAATAGATAGCAATTGTTAATTATATTAAGCTCCTCTAATATAGGAGCTTAATAAATGAGTATTTTCTAAAACGTAATAATTAGATCGATTTAGCTTGGTTTACTTAAAGAGTAGAAACTTGTTTGTTTCAAATTTAAGTTCACTAAAAATGTGGAAACATTTTATCTAGATGTTTTGTCAGCAAAGATATCCGACACAAATCCCAGATTATCTAGTTACGGATGTCTATAAAATCTCCGATGCTATAAATTTTACGATATCCCTCCTGGCTATACGAATTTAACAATCAAGTGAAATTATTAAGTAAATGGATTCGCTGGGATTTATATCTTTTCAATTAATCAAATTACAATTTTGAAATACCTGCGTGTAAAAAGAATTGTACATTTGGAGAAGCGCATTGATTTCAGCTACCAATCTAAATGTTTATTGAAATTGTCGTATTTGCTTTTCCTCTCCAAATTAATAATAATATAACAAAAAAGCGGCATCTCCTTTGTAAAACTGATGAAACGCCATCATTGTTAGTTTTCTCAAATATACTTAGCGTATTTTACCCCGAATAAAAATATAAATTGTAAGAATAGCATACCCTCAAATATTTGCCTTAGCTAAAAATCCGAAACACAATAAATTATCCGTTGGTATTCAAAATAACAGGAAAACACTGGCTACGAGGCTTTGAGATAAAATACAAATAAACAAGATTTAACAATTTTGCGGCTATATATTACAGGCAGCAGAAATTTAAGGATATTCCATAATATATATTTTTTATGTTTCTAGATGAAAGGTTAGCATTGAGTAGCTATTATTATAAATATGACAGCCATCTTGGTGTTTGTTAGGTCACCTAAACAATTTCATGAACCGAAGATGGCTACTTTTATCGGGTCAATAGACTTTATAAAAAATCAGTGGTATACGGAAAATATATTTGTTTAATTACAAAATTATTTTATTTAAATGACTAACACTCACGTAAAAACAAGATAATGTTTTTTTTTTTGATTTAGTATTTACAATTTCTTATATATAATATCAGAAAAAAGAGTCTCTCAGCCGTTTAAAAAAAAGAACCTTCAAGACAAGAGCGCAGGGAATTACGGGATTTTATTTTCGTGCCATGTATCTATGTATACATGTAGGATATCGACCTATGTTATTTATATAAATAAACAAATTCTACCGCTTTTTAGCAGATCATTTAATATAAATAGACGCCATAACTTCCTCTAAGTAACATACTCAGGTTCTGTCAAATACGCTAGTGTTGAATTTACTTGATTTATTCATTCGCATTTTATGAGCTCGTAAAAAGGGGCGTGTAAAAATAGAACCATAAAATTCCTGAATGAAGTTATGATGTAAAGACCGTTACACAGCTTTAGGAAAACATAAATAACTAATTCCATGTATTCTGCTGTCCTCAAGTATTATAAATACTACTCTGATACGTAATAAGTATGATTATTGTATCCTTTTTATATTTTGACCCTAGTAGTAATTCTTAAATCAATCAAAAAGATTAAATAACTAGCTTTTTATAATCTGTTTAATTATTTTACCTTTATCTAATATAGGTAGATATATATTACAAAATATTTTTTTTCAGTCTTCTGGAAAGCTGTTTCTTTAAGTAGGTACTGTCACAATAAAATGACCATTTTTGGACGTGTTATTGAGATGGAATGGCGTGAGAATAAAAGGAAAATGTTGTAACTCTTAGGCTGAAAAGCAAATAAATTAAGAGATACACTTTAAGGAAAACAGACTACACTTAATGGCGAATGCTGTTCTTTACGAAATCTTAAGTGTCTAAAAGAAACAAAATGGTTAAGATAACTTGACTTTAATTTCTAATAAATATCTACTGAAGTATAAAAGATTTACAGAGGAGCTTCAGTAGTAGACGTTCGGAGGGGTTCACGTATCGTAAGGTGAAATAATTTACATCCAAGTTAACCAATGTGGTCTCTGTTGCACTATAACTTTGATGCTATAAATCGAACGAACTAGAAACAAGTTATCGTTTATCTGGCCAGTAGAGACGGCTACATATTTCCACAAAAGCAAAGTTTATTCCCTGTCTGAGCATTCAGCATGCATTATTCACACGCAGTCTGACTTAGCTATACTTACAAAGTGCACATCGTAACATTTTCCATTTCGACCTATCTCAAGCCATTCGCGCGTTCTCTAACAGATTAGGGTTGGCCATTAAGAAACAAGCAATACCAGAACATTACCTACCTAATTTTACAAAATTTAATAACTTAAGTACTGTTTGTTTTGTAACATCTAATAGAAAACTAAATATTTCAAAAGTAATTTACAAAATGACTTGCTTTTATATAAAAAGCAATTCATGTTAGCTTTACAACCCGTTTAATCTTAGTGTTATTGCAATTAAATGAACAGTGGGCTAGTGGCAACCCTAAGCCCGATAAATCCCTGTGTCGCTTGAGATTTGAAACTGGATTTGTGCTTTCTGAATGCAATCTTGATGCAGTTTAAATGGATTAAAGAAAACCTGTTAAAAGTGCAGTTGTTAATGCCATTTGTACAAAGAACAAATTCTAAGTTTTAAACTAAATCATAAAACTACGGTATACTTACTTTGTTAGTTTTTGCTCACAGAAAATGGAGCCTTTCATTTATATTTAAATAGAAATTGCTTGAAACTTATAAATTCACACTTTAAGATTTTTAAATCACTAGTTGCGTCTTTCAATTTTAACTCACAGTGTACTGATTTATGATAATCATTTATTGCTTTACCTAACGGTGAAATTATATTTATGTTCGAGTATACCTACTTTATTTTGTATGTCAAAAGAGATCTCACTTTTTTAGTGACACAGATTTTAATTTTTAATTTTAATGGGCGTGTATCATAGATGTTAAATAAATTTACTACTCATAATATATTTACGACTGAATCCCGTCAAAACTGATCACATTGATTTGTCAATATAAATCTTTGTTTGTATACAGACAATTTCGTTATTTATTAATATAAATATATTAATAATTGACAAGATAATTATAAATATAGATTATCAAACACCTAAATAGACCTTCGTAACCTATAGCTTAACACCATATTAATCACGTCTATTTTTAAACCAAAATAATGGAACAAAATTGATACATTTATTTAAGATCTACAAGGCCACAAGAGACGCGCTGCACCTATAGCACCCACTACGTTGGTGGGGCTTAAAAACTGTTTTCACAACAACTTCATAAACTCGTAAAGTTTATATTTCATTGGCAAAGACTCGGTAACCATAGCTTAAATTGTCTTGGTCGCGCTATATACAAGTTGTTTACATTCACAGATACAATGGCCTTACAATAGAACATTAGGGACAATGGTGTTCATGTTGATGACCTTAGAGGTCTGAAGGGGATTACGAGCTTATATCCCGAGTGTTAGCATTAATTCTCGTCTTCTATAAACTGGTAGCACAATGCAATACGGGTTAACTAAACTAGAAGCATGTTGTTACGAAAGGGAACGAATATCTAATGGATACCGTGAACTAATATTTAATAAAAATAATAACGCGTGATTAAAATTTATGATGGCGTAGTTGTAACTTAGTTTGCTTGTACTTTACAAACTTAACAAAGCTAAGTTTCTAAATCAGTTTCTCATTTAACTTATAAACTTTACAGAGGTTTCTGTTAGGTTCTGTCTCACTGTCAGTTGTTATGTAAAAGAACATATGGAACATATCTTTAATAATAATCATTTTTACTAATTATCTTTAAAATAAATTTGAACATATGTTAAATTCACATTAGCGATTTATAAATATAGACAGGTCAACAGGTGAGCGGACATTACGGTTATACACAAGAATTTTTTATGTTGACGAATTTTATAGTAGATAGACAGTACTTTATGGCATATATTAACGAAAGCGTTCAAAGATTGCTAATAAAAGTATACAACGTGTTTGGGGACTGCTCCCGAAAACGAAGATGGGTGATAGTACTAATGACACCTTTGATGGACCTTTGAGCGTAAATAATGCTAATAAAGTGTTAAAAATATGTATTTTTTTAGTACTATCAACTGTCTTCCTTTTTGGGAGCAGTCCCCAAACATATTGTATATATTGGAGTTTCCAAGTATTTAAAATTATATCTAAATATAATAAGTTGAGTAAAAAATAGGTTGATAACTTCTAGTCATTATTTAACTTAAAATTTGTCTTATACTAGCATTCTCGCTTTATTATTATACTTTATTCAAATTTATCATAAAAATATTACTAGAATATTCATTGGTGTTTTCAATATCTCAGATTTGCTGTTCCCTGTACCCTCGAAAGGTATTTCTGAAAGAAATTGACAGTAAATATTCTTAAACGACCTTTTCGTTGATGTGAATAGCACATTAAAATTAATAGAATCGGGAGCCAACCGACCGAATATCAATAACCAAACATTTCAACGATTTTATAAGAATTCAGCTTTTCTGAAAAATATTCCTAGAAAATTGAATTTTATTGTTAATGATGATAAATTGTAAAGAGTTAAATTCCAGGTGAATATAAAATAAACAGTTATTTTTTGTGATCGTAAGCTATTGGTTTTTAAATTATGTTTTTACTAACTTCTTCAGTGCAACTCTACTATACTCTTATAGTATATCTGTCATTGATTGATTGTCGAAACATGGTATGCAGCACTTCACAACTTATCAATACGGTAATACGAGCCCAGACGAAATTAGAAAAATGTATTGCGAAAAATGACTGTCCATTTCTTTAGTTCCACGTGGGATCCATAACTGAATATTTATAAATTTAGATATATTTTATGAACAGGTTCAAAGCCCAGTGTTAGTGGTGGAGTTATCGATTGAGAGGCTGGAGGGTTCACAGCTGCGTGCGCTTGGTCTGCTGACGGTATTTGGGTTGAACGTGACGTATGCGGTACGCGCACCCGTGGCCCCCGAGCCTCGCTCCTCATGCAGCGCCATCGAGTGCCGCCTGCTCGGACACTGCTATGCAACGCATGATTATACGTAATTATCATTGATTATACTATTATCTTATTATACATACATATATCACGCCGCTTTGTCGTATAAACAGGCAGGGATTAGCTTTCCATTTATTACGACCCTGCCTAATCCAGATTGCTGTTAAAATTACAAATTAAATCTCATATTTCAAACTTAGTATCAATATACGAGTATATTCTTTTATTTGTATAATTTATAAATTTGTTCTTAAAAAATATTATATTATTCGTAATATCGTTTGTTGTCTAAACTTTTGATCAAAGACTAAATTCTGTAATAACAACATATACTTTAAATTTTACAAACACTAATGTTTCTTGGAATTTAGGCTTATATATTCAATGTATATATATGTAATGTATGTTCGAGGGTGAATAATAACGTCAATATACACTTTAATGACTTTTCTACTACAGAGACTTCTTCTGTTCGTGTTTTGATGGCTATTCAGGCCCCGACTGCGGTATTGGGCCTTTATGTCCAAATACTTCTAACTTATGCAAAAATAAAGGTATATGTAGGTAAGCATCAAATTTTGAATACTGTTTAATTTTTATCTATAGGATTAGAACTTAATTAATGACGTTTATAATGGCAATGCCACGGGACACTGATGCTAATGTTAATGGTAAAATTCGAATAAACAATTAGTATTAATAAGTAAAATCAAAAACTCCTGAACTCCTATTATCGAATAAAATTAATACGACTAACTTAGGCATTATCACGACGTAGCCTCAAGCACTTTTTGTTAATTGCCTTGTGAAGAAAGGTAACACAATTTATAACTTCCTCCCGCTGAAACTTTATTAAGACTCAACTTAAAATTAATTGCGAGATTTATGTGCCTCATTTTTTTAAGAAAATGAAATTGTTAAAACAAAAATTTAAACAGCAATTAGCAAAGTGGTTCCGTGTAGACAACAAAAAGTATAATTATGTAAATAAGTTGCTCTAATAATCCAAAGTAAATGGAGAAATAATAAAATCATATTGTGAGACCATTTAGTAAACGAATTACTGAAAAATATGACATCCCAAATAAGGACTGTTATTTTATGAACAAAATCTCGTTCAACTTTAGTAACAATATACAGATTAATAATACTAATAATAATCTGACTTTGTAACTGCTAGGCAAATGGGTCCTGCCGCAGTAAGCTGTATATGTGCCCCAGGGTACACTGGCGACCTCTGTGAATCAGAAATTGCTTCTCCAGGTAACTTTCACAAACACAAACATAATTGATGATAAGTATCTACCATAATATTGTACAAACACTCATTTTACATAACATTGTAATTCAAACAATAAGTCGAATTTGACTTTAGGTTAAATT
>JAOSYY010012221.1:0-23079 GCA_025727935.1 Hebomoia glaucippe
CTAATTCGGAAAGCATTTAAATGATGTTTACGAGTATATGCTAGTCCCATAGGTGATATGTAACGCACACGAAGTTGCGCGGGTCAGGTAGTGTTTGTAAACTTTCTGTAGCTTTACTGAATGTATTCTGTATTTAGCAAGGTTGCCGATATGACTTCCCAATATAATCACATAAAAACATGGACAAACTGATTATAACTAATGAACATTCTACCTAACAACCCCAAAGATTACTGGGTATCGCGGCCCCTACACACTATGTGGATGGATTCAAACCCTGAAATAGAAAAAAATTCGATCCTGTCTATAAAAGAGTCATATTTTTAAAACGTTTTTTTTTTAGAGTTATTTACGCTCCATCATGTTTATACAGGTAAATGAAACGATAACAGTTAAATACTGGAAACAAAACCAGCAATGAAACGCAAATAAAAACGTTATTTCCAATTTTTATTTTATGAGCTTTAATTATTCCTACTGACTAGACCTTTTGTGGAATTTAAAAACTCTAATTTTCGTTTCATTGCTGGTTTTTTTTAAATATATTTTATGAAATTATAGATTCATTTACCTGTACAAACATGGTGAAGCGTAAATAACTCTAAAAAAACGTTTTAAAAATATGACCTTATTTCAGGATCGATTTTTTTCCGTCCCCCATCATCAAAGGTGTCATAACTACTATCACCAGTTTTCGTTTTCGGGAGCAGTCCAAAAACACCCTGTATACGAGTATAACTTGTTCTTTATCTTGCTATTCTGTTTAACGTCCATTCTCTTTCTTTCTATTTTGTATATTTATTGTATTCCCTATTTCTTGATATATTATAATAAACACAAAAAAAATCTATGAACTATAGAAAAAAATATTATCATAATCGACAAAACGTGAGTGATGAGTTTAAGCACTGCCAATTAATTATTTGTAATTATCGTCTGTTCGTACAAACTAAGTCATCTCACGCCGTTAATTATGATGATTAATTTTGAGGGAGTACGTTTATAATCGACCTGAAGCTTTATAATTTAAAGCTCTTTAGCGGGCAATTAATAAAGATTATTTTAAATTTACCTAGTTAAGTTGTCTGATGTATTTCAGTTATGGTATTTAATTATTAATGAAATAAAGGATTTGTTCTAATTATTAAATATCACATGAAAATATGATAATTGCGTTTATAGAAGATTTATAAGACATTTAATTTAATCTTATAATAAGGCTATATCGTTATATTTAAGACCTATTTGAATAATAGTTATTAATTGCACGATAATTATAAGAGTCTGTATAATAAATTTGTTAAATAGACAAGAACTAGTTTTTATGCGTGAAAATATCTAGTTTATTTTTTACATTTCAATTTAACGATTTATAAATAATTTAACCGTAATGTAAATAACTATCGCGGTAATATAGTAAGCAAGAATAAGAAAATTCTTTTACTTTTGCTTCCTTGATGTATTTTTCTTGATTAACCTTCGCGGTTACAATTGAAAAGGCTTTTAATGTTCAAGAAAAACCTTTGCGCTAAAAATCCTAGTGATTTTTCGCTCGGTCTATAGATAAAATATTTTATATTTACGCTTGCTGACTTCAAAGGTACTTCAATCGAAGGTTCTAAGCCGAGTTCATCTTGTCTTCACATGCCAAAACTATTCAGGTAGTTGCCTCATTTCAGAAACAATAAAACTAGGTCGAAGACCGCGCGACGGATGTAGAAAACTGTCAGGCACTAAACATCTAAGAAGGTTTTAACGTAAGAGCTGTTTTAAATTACTTCCTTTGAACATGTTTGCTACATACCCTTTTATATTTTCACGTATTTTCTTTGGTTAATGGGTAATTATTAGTTTATTATATAGACGCAAAACCTCGTGGCCTCTGCTTCTTTTAATACAGTCAGTTGAAAATTAGTACCGTAATCCGATATGTAAATAATTTGTATTTAAATTTTTGCGTCTTGTTGTCATGAAGGCAAACCTTTATATTTACAATCGTACTAATTTTCTTAAAATTATTTATTTAGATTAATTATTTCTATATATTAATATTTATAGGAATTTTGTCAGTTTTCGCATTCGATTTCATCAACGTACATTGGCTCTTTAGGCAAAAATTTTTAACAGATAATCAAATCCCTGAAACAAAAGAAAGAATACTATGCAACAATAAAAAGCGTAATATCAGTGAATGCGACACTAGAGTAATGGTCCAGAATTCCGCGCTGTTGTCGGAATTACTTGAACGCTTGTATTTAGGGCGCTCGTTAATGAAACTGAGGATTAATATAACTGAACGTCACAGCGTTGCACAAAATTCATTTATATTCCTCGCCTAAAGCTGCTACCAGACCGTACTGGTAGTTCAAACGGTGCATGAATATTTTGTTTACAGTAATTAATAGTATTAGCATCAATGCTTTGATGTTACTTTATTGGATAATCTAATTGGTGTTCCCGGTATAACCAGCATTTCATAGCGGCCTACAAACATTTAGTATTCAATATTTTTGCAAGATTAATGGACAAATGAGTATAAGGCTCACTTAACGTTAGGTGATACCTCATTTACATCAAGTCATTTAATAAATCGTTGACTTTGTTGTTTGATAGTTATATGAAATAAATTTAATTTGGTAAATACAGGTATACTAGTAAATACTACGCAAAGGGTTTAATAGTTTCGTAGGCTTGTTCAAGGAATTATCAATTCGTCTTTGTTTGCTGGTATCGCGCTATATTTGACATCGTTTACTATATAAAATAAATGTCAAAAGTCTTCTATATATATAGATATATATGTGGCAAAACGACGTTTGCGGGGACAGCTAGTATATATATATATATATATATATATATGAACATGTAGAGTCCATATCGGTTTCAGTTAAAGGACTCGAATTAAAATATGCCCGCGACCTATCATTTAATCCTATGGGTATCCCTTGTGAATTACATTGTTATATACTTTTATATTTTAGTATACGATATTACAAATATAATATTAAAATGGACGAATAGAAATATGTATATGAAACAAATACATTAATTGGATTTCGTGAGAAAGATACTAAGTTTAACAAATATTATTTACTATTGGATTTGTTAGTAACGGTTTTTACAGAAACTCTGAACCTAAATCCAGACAATCATTGTTGAGAATTTTAAATAAATATTGTCCAATGCCAGGCATACGTTGCGGTATCTTTTCCATTTGGACTTATAATTTATTTGAAATAACAAAAGCGCTTTATTGTACAAATATTGTACAAGACAAAACAGTTTAAGTCTAAGACAAATTCGCTTATTAGCGATGTTACCTATCCAACTGTCGTTTAAAATAAGAATATCAAAAGAGAGAAAAGATAACAATGTATTTAATTAATTTCTAAACTGATTTTATAGACGCAGTATGTGATCTCAGTAAGTATCGAGTTCAATTAGACATCTTGAAACACTTTACAAACCATTAACGATTTTAATTCTCCAAAACTACTACTTTACTTACTTACTTTATAATTTACTCATATGCTAATATAATATGATCCCTATGGACCAGGTGGAGATCGAATTCTCGACCTTTCGACGTAAGCTGTGTTTACCGCTAAACCTACATTTTTGTAAAATAACTATAACAATCTGTAATTAAAAATTGATGCCTGAATTTGTTAGATATTTTAGTTCAGAAACGGGAGTAGCCTTGCATTCTGAAAGGGGTGTAATCCGCTGCCAGGGTGCATGATTGCCCCCCTGTACGCTATAAATAGACTGCCTAGACCTGCGTTCCTCTGATAACTACCACCCACGTAGAACGGAACTAAATATTTTCGTTGAACATTACTTTACTTGAAATTTTATCATCGAATAAACCATTGAGAAAACCCTGAAGTTTCCACATAGGAAGAAGTGGGCTATTTTTTGTTATCGATCCATTTGTTATTGAGTACGTAACTAAAAAATAAGGTAGGCAAATGCGAGACAATTTTAATCAACTTCTAATTTTCGTTTGTAAATGATACATTGTATGTATATGTAGATTGGATGACAAAACAATTGTTTGGGATCTAGGAGCTAATCTGAAACCAGCAGTAAAAAAATGTTTTTAGTTTTGTTTGAAACGTTATATAACTTCTAGCATATTTAATTTTAAGACTCAACTTCAGAACTGTTTTAACTAAAAATATAAAGGATAACACATTATGTAAATGAAGATCTCCTAGACAGCGTGGTCAGATATAATTTTTGCATCCTTTCATTGAGAAGCAATAAATAAATAACGTTTTGTAAGATCTGTTCAACTAAATTTATCCAATTAAACTTTTTTTTTCGCAATTTGGATTTTACAAAAAGTTCTTTGCCCATCCCACTGAGCATCTAACTTGTAATAAAAGTAATGTCAATAAAATAATAATTTAAAATTCCCACATGTCAATCAATCGGTCACGGATAATCTCTTGCTATCTTTATCATATCCTTATATGTCAATTAAGGCCATCGATTAACTTGTTTGTGATTAGTAGTGAATTCTTGTTAATTGTGAAAAATCACTGTTATTTATAAAACGTTACTTTGGAGGTTTTTAACTGTTTTTTTTTTTAATTTTGTACATAATAGAATTTTTTAAATAATATTATGAAACAATTTGCTTAACATGTTTGTGTTTGTCTGTCTGTAGCATCGTAACCCATAAACTGAGCCGACTGTAATATGTTTTTCGTTTGTCATCTGTATTGTATCTGAAGATCCGTTAAGTTTTATTTCTTGTAAGGATTGGAGATATCATTTTTGTGCGCTTAATGCTTAATGTTTTTAGTAAAAACAATTGATGTTAAACATTTCTTCGACTTAGTTAAAAACTGATATCACTGACGTAACAGTTATAACAGTTATTATATTGACAACGTAACAGTGATCACATTCGCAGTGTACTTTATTATAACGTATAATATATATCCTTTTCCCTTAGCATCCGGATGTGTTCTAGTTCTTTGATTTTCAGAGAGCCTTCCTCGAGAAATAAGTTGTTTTTCACATGTCAATTGAGTAGGAGTTTTTATGCCATCGTTAACCTTGTGAAATCTTACATAAATTATGCTGTGTGCTCTTTAGTTTATTTGTATAATTTAAGTACACGTGTAATTTTAATACAATTATCAAAACTTCATCTGCGACAATCAAGCTAATTTAAAAAAGTTAATTTTATTGTAATATACTTTTATTTGTCGTATTGAAATTAAAAAAAATGTATGTAAGTATCTACTTATTCCTATGTAGTTTGAATTCTGAATTCTAAAGTTTGAAATGATGAGTCTTCTAATAGTGTTCAGCGTAACTACTTTCATTATTATTTTTATTATTACGTATTTATTCTGTAGATATTTAGAATAAATGCTTTTTTTTGTATAAACTATCATTAATTTTCATGAAAGAAAAATACAACATAAATATTCATCAAAAAGAGAGAAATTTAAAACTTAGAAAAACAGGCCTAGTAATTATTTTCTCGCTAGCATTTCAAAGTGATTTTCACAAAATAATTTCGTTAATTTCCTAAAACTCCTAAAAAGAGCGATTAACTGAACCGTATTTAATAAAACTCGAGATAAACTCATTAAACCTTATCTTAGTCTTAGTATAAAACGGCCTATAGTCATTTCATTTCCAAAAACATTTTCTAACTAGGCTAAGAGATATTGACTAAACTTGAAAATCTATGTCACGTATGTATGTTATAACGCGCTTCTTAAAATTGGCCCTGACATAAGCCTTTCGCCTCCTTTACTCCATCAATGGTTAAATGCTTTTTACGTCTAAATAAATTTAAAAAATCTAGTAATCATTTTATGGTTTATTCAAAGATTAGAAGACCTCACAGAGGACGGAGAAGGTATTTAAGGATATGTAAAAATTCTAGCAATCCTAAGCTATTTGGGTTAATAAATAATGAATTAATAATATAACAAAGTTAGAATCCAATCTCTGAATATAAATAAAGATATAAAAAAGTCGAAGCTCTAGAATGAATTCAGTCTCAAGAATATTGTGTTTTCACTCGTCCTTTTGTCGCAGTATAAGAACACAATTTGCATTTATCCAAGTCCCTGGAGGTCGGCTGAGGTTTGTATAATATTTTTCACATTATTTTTATACAAAAATCTTTCAGCGGATTGAACCCAATATATTAATGATATTTTTAATCACGGTTTTTCGAAATGTTTACTGTCATTATCATTATTTTACATATTTCTGTCTGTTTAAATTTTATTCCAGGTTTCGAATCTGAGTCTCAGTACTACAATTTATTTCTTAAAATTAATGCAGTGTCACCACTAATCAAGTGAGCATTGTT
Organism: Hebomoia glaucippe; assembly: GCA_025727935.1. NCBI lineage: Eukaryota > Metazoa > Arthropoda > Insecta > Lepidoptera > Pieridae > Hebomoia > Hebomoia glaucippe. Next base: position 6,350 of record JAOSYY010012221.1, read on the forward strand.
TGTCGATGTCTGTTATAAAAACGTTATTTAGAATGTAGACAAATTTTCCGAAGCAAATCGAACGGCGTGGTGTTAGAATATCTCGAATAGCGTGATATTTACAATTCCCACTAGAACGTGAGTTGCGATACTAAGCTGGCGTCAGCTGACATTCATGAATGAATCTTTATTTATACCACGTACTTATTGTAATGCAGACTGCAGCCTGCGTTTCGTAAGAAGTTTAATATTAGAGAGGGGTTCGAGAATAGACGTTTACAGGATAATTCTAAGTTTTTTTGTATGTAAGCCTCCTAACTGTCAAGACAGATCACAATACTGGTAAAAGGCTGATATATAATTAAAATAAATCCTACGAAATCTCGAAAGTCAATCAGAAGCATCTTATGTTTGGTGAAATGTAGTTCGAATGACAATAGTATAATGAAGTCTTAAAATGTTTTGATAATGGTGCTAGGAACAATTTTATATTAGTACTTAATTTCTGAGACGACATAATACTATTATGGCTTAATTTGACATTCAATAAAAATGTCTACATTTTCACAAAATTGAAAATTCTGTCTAAATTGACATTAAATCCACTTTTGACATTAAGCAATAAGTAATGTTTCATTATTCTTTTTTTTATCATTCCTTTACAAAACACAAAGGTCCCTATCGTACGTAAAAATAAATGTATCATCAAAGTAAGACGTATGTTATTAAATAATGTCTTTTGAAAGGGTCTGTGATGTTAACATATTTCTGTTTTAGAAGCTTTTGGGGAGTTGGAGACAAACTTCTAGTATAAATCCTATTTAACGGTTAATCAATATTCAATATCTTTTACGTAGAGATGAAGTATTTCTATTTCAATTGAAAATTTTATTATAATTTAGTTATTGAGATTGTTTTTGTACACCTTATAAGGGCCTTTTGCTTTCGTAATTTATTCGCTGTTACTTGTTCTGTAATAACTATAGAAAATGACATTTCAAACTTTTCTTTGGAAATTAAAAGTACAAAAATATGTTCTTATATATTTTTGTACTATATGTACTACGAAAGAATTTGCGACAGTCGTCTGACGCAACTTCTTTCAAAAATATATATATACCTACAATTATACATGCCAATCCTAATGATCGGTCAAATAGTCCGTGTATAGCAATGTCATACGAGTATATACATACATCCTCTCTTATATATTTAGACAAATGAAATTAAAAATAAATAAATTATATGGCGGCATGTCTATTGCACGATTTGAACACAAAAAGTTTCGAGCGTAATTTCTGTTTCAAAACCGCCCACCTACATTTACAACAAGCCGTGACCTCGAAATTTATTCTATCCGAAAAAAGTACATCGAGCCTGTTATTGCAGCCATCCATCATCGCCCGTCATCACCAGGCAAACCCCCTCTCACCCGTCCACACCCTTCACCCCCCTTTCGTATCGTAAGAGCCTTTACGATATTATAATAATGTGCTGATTGGCTGAATATCTGTTCAAGGTATAATAAATTATAATTGCATAATGTACATTTTGTAATCTGTAGACGAGCTTGCTCCTCGCTGGGTAGGGAGTACCTAAACTATATTATGACATCATTAATTATTAAGACTGAACCTTTTTTTGTATTTCGAATATGTCCAAATTCGACGACTGAAGCCAAACGCGTATTACTTCTCTTCACTGCCTTGTCCGCTTTGAACGGAGATTTGTGACTCGTAAGGAATTTCGATATACGTCTTGTCTGTTACCCTCATCTAAACAATATTACAATTAGTATTTTTTCGATATGATTCTATTTTAAATATATTTTGTGTCTAATTCATCTTTGACAACGAATTGTTATTTGGCTGTACAATTATTAATTTCAACATAAGTTCTTTATTATATCAGAAACTGCTAAGTGATTTCTAAGTTATCCAGCGTAGAAAAATAATAACATTTCTCTGCGGAACAGGTTAAAATAAACAGATCCATAATATAGAGACTACAGTTTGACCATTGTATTTCATATTATTATTTATTATATAGTTCTGTTATATAATTAATGGCTTATTAGTTAATACTAGTTGATTAAGGCCTAATTCCTTGAACACTCGAAGGTAAGGTAAACAGTTTATATTTTTTTTTACTTAAAACACTTAAGCTGATAAGTACTTGCGTTATAAAAAATACATAGTTAATTTTCTGTAAATACATACTATAAGTATGATTAATCAGCACATAAAATCAGGTACATTATACGAAGAGTGTATTTTATTTGGCGTATTTAATATATTTTTAGGATAACTACTGTATATGCAGATAGTTTTTTGAGTATATAAATAAATATATATATTTTGCAAGATCGTTCTCCATATTTACGGCGTTTATATTGTATTTAATATAACTATAGCTCATTATTAACTTTAATTAATAACTTAAATATTATTTTTGATTGATTGTGTAATTAGTAACAATTTCTATTTTCAGGAAAACCTCTCAATAATAATTTTTTGACAAAATTGCGTGATTTTTGTTTAAGTAAATTATCTCTGAATAATTATCAAAATACACAATAAAATATTTAAGTAAATTGATGCTTACGTAAAAAATGAATTGTAGCAAAGCTCTGAGATCGTTGCCCTCGGCCCAACGCGGGTCGTTGAAAAATTAATCGTCATTAGCCTTCCCTTGATAAATTATATTGTAATATCATCTCACTTAACACTTTTTTTAAATTACCGTTATCACCTACTTGATGAATGTTAGACAAGTTTATGTTTAGTTCAGGTTTGAGTTTTAGGATTGTAATAAAATTCAAACTTTGCATGTTTACTATACAATATTATATATTTGTTATTCTTTCTCATGAAAACTAGCGAACAGTTTTCGATGAAATTTTATAGAAACATAGCTCAAACATCAGAATAACATATAAGTTAGACTTTATAAAAATATTGCCACACGGGTGAATCCGAGGAGTGCCGCTAAGTATTTCTGTTTAAAAATGAAATTGTTTATATATGTTTATTGTTCGATTGACTTTATAGTCATATAATTTTGGTGTATTTGATCAGGTCTAGAGAAAGACATATAGAAGTCTAAGCGGATTTGTTGGTTCCGAAACATAAATATACCACTAAGAAAATCTAATATTTTGTTTAAGCATCTACCAAAATTAAATTTCGACATATTTATAGAATATACCATCCATATTGTCTCATTCAGAGGATTAGATAAAAAAATTGTGAAGGCGGCGTCGTTCGTACAATTGAATGAGTCAAGGCCGTTAATATATATAAACTGTCTTACCCTATAGATATCTTTGGAAGATGTTCATCTATACATGCATGTAGAATGCATAAAATTCCACAGGAAGTACTTTATTACGTCAGCTACATTCGTTCTGAAATACGGCAATGCACTCTGGTGACAATATACGCACGGTATGCGTATTGGCTGTGGCCCAATTCCAGTATGAATGCACTGTTGCTGCTCTCCCCTTTTCCACCTCCACTTTTGAGAATTTAGTGCCAAAACACTAAGCGACCTTGACCAGAACTGAATGAATCGACTGACATACCTTGAATGCATAAACATAAAATATAATTGAACTAAAATATAGGTCAAATATCATTTATTTGTATTAAAATTTAAGTAAATAACCAACCAAAATATTCGTGTCCAAAGAAGCAAGGCTCCCCATCAGTGTAATAATATAGTGGAGTCGCAAGCTTTCTATACATTTATCTTGTGTAAAATGAGTTAAAGCAGTCTGAAAGTGAGTATTTATCTAATCAGTAGTTTGCCCTACAATAGGTCTGCAAATGAATATTAAACTAACATTTTGTTAAAAGATTACATTTATGTACGAATATGATGTCTATACAAATTTACATCTAAACGAAATATTGTGGAATTTAAATGTATGTATTTTTAAAATGTCTACAAGTATTTTTATAAAAACTATAATTCATTGCATTTATAATTGTTACACTTAATTAAGAGAATTAACATGAAATTAACAGATAGAGTCCAAAATATAATAATTTTATTACTAATTAAATTTAAATATATCGGGCATGAAGTACATTAAATCATTAATACGCAGCCAAAACAGATCTGGCGCAAAAGAATTTATGGCCTATTATTTTAATTATGATGCGTTTCTGGATTTTGCAGAATGAAATCCAATATTGCGTCATTAACCTTACCAAAACCTCGATTTATATCCATAAATATAACCTTGAAATGTGTAATGACATTTCTTTTTATACAGTTTGTCAGATGTCAATTCTAATTTCGCATCAAGAGAATGATTTAAAAATTGACATTCGTTATGAATTTTTAACGAACAGAATAATTAAATTGTTGTGGCCAAAATTATAACAAAAATAAAAAAATTTATTGCTGTAGTTCAGCGGTATCACAGTGTTTTAAGAAGCAGAGATTCTGAAATCAATTATGAAGACTGATGAAGTAAAAATCTGCCTGTAGTGAAAAATACTTATTGAAATAGACATTGAAATATTTGCTCCACCGTGATAATGGACTATTAATAAAATGTAAAAAAATATCGACAAGTCTATTAGATGATATATACATGATTTGCTCAGTAAAAAGTTGCTACTGACTTACTGCTTCGATAATATTCATCAGATAAAAATATAATGTTAACTATAGCACGGCGTGGTCGTATCTTGTCCGCATCGATTGGTCCAATTTCAATTTGAATTATCGTGCGTAAATATTGCCTGTATCAACAAAACGCTGCTAATGTGTTTTTAAATTACAAAATATATTTTTTTACTATCATGTTATTTTGTAGGAAATTAATTGCTAAGTAACAAGTTGTTAAGTTTATGATATTATTAAAGTTACGCTTAGTTTAGTGCAATTAAATTTGATTGATTTTTATAAATGTAATTTCTCAGTTTAAATATAACATATTTTTATACTGATTCTAAAACCTATATTGTAAGACATGTCTCGATTCTCAATATATACTTAACCATTGTAAAAATTTAGAAGCCTTAAATAGAAAATAATAGTTTTAAAAGTGGTATAATTTTCTATTTTTAAATCCACAAAAACAACAGATTTGTAACAATTTTTCGTCTAAAGTAAGAAGAAGGGAAAATGATTGTTCCGTCTACAGCCTGCCACTTTCTAGTCTGCTAAAGTTAGTTTTCAATGGAATGTTCTCTGAGAATCTCAACAAAACCACACGTTTTCGATCAACCCGAAGCGGATGGCTCGCAAACAGTGGATAGCTTTTTAATTGCTTAACCCTATAGAAATTACTTTTCAACGATAAACTAAAAACTTTCTGTTCATTGCATAAAAGGAATTTGGAAGTAACTGCTAAATAAGGCTTTAACACTGTATGAGTGTATATAAAAATGCAACGATGGTAGTGACTTAAAAACTACTTGGACGAATGTTTTTTTCATCTAAACACTACCCAGGTATGGAAGTTAACATAGAAAAATAAAAGAACAATATAATGGGTAATTTTGTATGGTAATTGCCACTTCGAATTACTTATAGTAAATGGTGTTTTGTGAGGACTTTTACATATTAATTTATCAATAGTCTGGTGACCTGGAATTAAATAAATACGATTGTGTTTTTTACTATGACGTCATTATTGTTACAGCGATATATCACACAACAATATCAGTGAGCTGCCGGCAGACGCCTTGTTCCTTGCCACCGGACTTCGCGACCTGTAAGTTTGCTTTCAATCCAATTTGACATGAAAATACTTCACACTGATCTAGTGAATAATTGATCCACAAAATTAAGTTCTAGTGTAACTTTGATTAACAATAAGTTTTTCTGTTTTCAAACAACTTTCATTTATGATTATGATTGGAATGTTACAGAGCGTGTACTATTTTCGAATTTTGTAGGATCGAACATCCTGTCCATATATACAAACCGTTGATGAATCAATTTATCCATAAAAGAGCTTTTGACATAATACTTTTAACGCCTATTATACTCGATAAAGTCAAAAGTAATAATTCTGTTGCGGATGTCACTGGTCACTGTATGGGCGGGTTTCGCGACACAATGCCTTACTTAAGACCGGTTCTACTTATTTAAGGTATACGCTTTTTAGCAATTGAAGATACTTAGTCCCCAATCTAGCAAGATTGAATTAAAGACAGTTGTACCTATTCTCATTTAAATTGTCATTGAACAATGTTCCGTGGTTGATCACCTATCATGCAATGAGCCTCGTGCCCGTCTTTCGATTTTGTCAAAAAATTAAAGTAAAAGTATATCTGCGACCTTGTTATAGAGGCTAAAAGTTCTTAGGGTTTTTGTAGTTAGTTGTAACTTTTCAATTAGATTCATCGTTCGTCGGAAACGTGTCCTTCAAATTGATTCGCCTATTAAATAACGTGTGTGAGTGGAATTACTTAGGTTTTAGATAGTATGCTTGTACTACAGTTATCTATCTCGGTTTCTTACTTCGGACTTTACGTACAGAAATTCAATTAAACTCTATTAAAACGCAAAACTAATGAACATATAAACCTTACATGTAATTAAACAACAACGTTAAACCAATATTGAAAATATATTTTAAGTTCTTATATCGAGATAAAATTATACCTGATAATGATGCCAAGAGCGAAAGCGTGTTTTGTTTCTATAAACTACTAGAATCCTTTGCTACCCATGAGATACATATTCGTACCGCATATCTAAAATATAAAAAAATATTAAGGGATTCAAAATTATTATTTAATAGGAAAAAAATTTATACATTTTACAAATTACGTGAAATAATAATCAGTAGAACGTTTAAAGGCATCACTAATCATAATGACACTGGAAAGTTTGCAGTGTTCATTAAAATTGCGTAATTTTATCCACATTCGTGTCCTGAATACCGCTGGATATGAATCGCAGTGACGTCACGTAGGGTGTGGGGTCGGGGAAGGAGAAAGGGCGCCAATGAGAACTAAAGTATTGCGTTATTTGTTTGAAATTTAAACATCGAAAATTTATAAACAACAGATCAAACGCTCTACAAGCACCTGTTTTCTGTTATGTCGGTATTTTGACACAGAAAAATTACCGAAAAAGATATATAAAAAAATATAGTGAGTTAGTGGTTCACTTCTAGTGTCTATGTTTACATCTAACTTAATATGTTTCATAAATAATTAAAATCACGGAATATAAGCCCTCCTAACATATTAAGGATTAAACAATTTATTTTATAAGCTAAACAATCAAGTTACAAAAAGATTCTTTTATATTTTCCTTATTATCGCTATCGTAAAAACTTAATAATAATTTTTGACGTCTTTTTCTTATTTTTTACTCAAGTTTCCAATTAAATAATTAGAATTTTATTATTTCTGGAACAGATCTCTTTCAATTAAACTGAAGAATAATGTTTAACGTACTTTCTAATAATATACAATACACATGGGACGAAAGCTTTCTAATGCGGTACGTACGAATTTAACGTATAATATCATCTGTCTTATTTTTAAGGAATCTGTCAGCAAATCGTTTAGAGCGCGTTGTAGCGGATGCTCTAAGCGGAGCAGCGTTAGGACGACTCTGGCTGGACCGTTGCATGTTGCTGCAATTGCCGACTGCGAGGCTACCGAGGCTGCATTATCTGTAAATATTCTTTGAAGTATATACTTAATACACTTTACCTATACAAACAAGATGGAGCGTAAATAAGTCTTATATAAAGTATTCAAAACATGTCTTTTTTTAGTCAGAATCGATGTTTTTTCCGTTCCTTCATCAAATGTGTCATTAGTACTATCACCTGTCTTCGTTTTTGGAAGTAGTCCTCGAACACTCTGTATATACGTATGTAGACGTAGTTTCACCCACATTGATAATACATGAAGATAGTGGTGATGATTATTATTCCTCATGTATTATGTATGTATGTATATCTGAAACAAACGAATATTATAAAATTATGTGTTTTTATAAGCTCTTTATGTACTGTTAGACGTATTAAAAGAAATACTGTTATTTTAGAATTACAAACAGATATGCGAAACCAATATGAATTGATTCTTCAGAGGGCAAACCGTTAGCTCTAGAACCACAGTGCTCAAACTATAGAATTTAAATATGGCTTAAGTAAAAAGCCATATTTTTTAAATAATAATAAAATATACATAAACATCGATACACACGTAGCTTCACAAACGTGACAAGGTTTGCATACCGAAAATGACTTTAGTATCAAATTTTATTATAGGCTAGCGGTCTCTATTTTGAGCTCGAAATGAAGAAATTAGTTTAGATAGAGGTGCAGTAGATTGTTCATCCGTTAGAGAATATTTTAGAACATAATTAAAGCGAATAATTATTTAAAGTTATTTGCGAAAGCTACTACTCTATGGAATTATTAAAAAGTAGTTGGAAAAATAATAATATCATGTAAAAGTCATAAAATACATAGATTCTTGTAACTATCGTCACTCACGTTCGGTAATAGCATTGTTATTCCCAATATTTCGACACCAGTCGAATTCCAATATTATTAAGATTAGATACAACACACGGTGAATATTTTGCCTCGCTTCGAATTGTAATAAAGGTCACCAATATATTTTTAACAGAAACGTTTTAGTCTACGAATTAAATATTATAAAATATTATTTTACAATAATAGATAGGCTATTTTGTGTTCCACTTATCGGGGTGATATGTATAATATAAAATTAAAATGTAGTAAAGTTTACAGTTTGCTTACAAATTAGAAACACAATATAATTTTGTATTGCAGTAAAACAAAGCCTATATGTTACTTTTAATAGATAAAATGCATAAATATTTTTGTTATTATAATAATAATATTATAATAAGAACATATTTTACTAACTTATATCTGCTATATACATTATCTAAGTATTCCTTTCTAAATGCGTTAAATGCTCAAGCTACTCATTAAAAAGCTAATTCCGTCATGTAATAATTTTTTGATAACACTTAAAATCATCTAAATATATTTAAACTTCCTCATAACGTTCCGAACTGATTTATGTTGGCAACACATAAAGCATTTGGAAATATCGCGGCGCCGCGCACGTGCCTCATATCATTTTTTTGTTTATTTTATTGCGGTCTGAAACAGTTCAATTCTAATTTTATTTAAGTTCGTTCACCTCGGGAGTTTATGAATTGTTCCATTGCATCATTATACGTCAGTTCAGTTTATTGTTTGTAAAATCTTGAATTATGTCCATGAATTAAATCTTTAATGAAATTTCTAGACATCATCTATCTAGTATTATTGTAAACAATAATGTAATCTATACGTTAATACGTTTATATGCTTACTGCTTGCACGAAAGGAAGTATAGGTATAATTAAGGAGAGGTGCAAAGATCTTAGTTTTAAAAATATTACTATCATATATATAATATATTTAAACATAAATTTAGCACATTTGTTTCATATATATGTATTTCATTCTTCCATTTGAGTTCATTAAAAAAGTTAGTTAATCATTTTCAATACCTTATTGTACTTAGACACTTTTTTTTACACCAAACTCATTTATGGATTAGCATAAGAATAATTTAGTGTATCGAATACCCCAGTTACGTATCAGAATATCTTATTAATGATATTCTGTATGGCTACTGCACTTCAAGACTGCTTCATATACCAATTGTTAATCGTATCCCAGGCACAATATCAATACATACTCGAAAACTGTTATGTTCAGGTCACTACGGACTAGGCCATTTTTTTCTTTAATCATTGAAGTGTTATAGAAACAAACTTATTCGTACTTTATTGTTTTTTATTAGGGCTGTGAACAATTAATAACGAGAACCACTTATAATGCAATATTGTCTAAATTTTAAACTTAATAAGAATTTACTTTAAGTAAATAACCGATGCAACCCTATTATCTGCTCCCGGCGAGACGTCGGGGCGTGTAAAAAAATCTCCAATCTGCGGAGGTCGTTAGCTTTACCTACAGCTACAGTGTATCGCGATCGTATTGGACGTCAAACCGATGGAATAATGAAAAATGTTCTACGAGATATGAGACCACAGACTATGTTTGTTATGTACTGTTTGAGTAACGACTTAGCTATTTATATAACAAATGTTGAATTTTACAAATAACTCCGCCTTTGATAAGTTGTGAGTTTTGACTAGCGCATTTATTTATATAATCAAAGAGTCTTTTATTAATATACTATATGAGAGTATATACCTGCAGTACTAATAGATAAACAATTTATCATCTTTTTGCCTTCCTGTCTAGCTAACGTTATGTCTGCCTATGTGTTTCCGATAATCTCACAAACGGCTAGTGCGATTTTGACGTGACTTTCATTAAGATCAGACAGCTGAATATAATGGCTACTTTTATTTCATCATCACTATTTTCTTCAACATTATTATCATCATATACAAACCTAAACTCTCAATATTTTTATAATGTTATTACGGAGATAAAATTGATTATACAACAATCAATATAAGTTAAATCAATGGTCCAATTAATTAGACAGAACCAGAAGCAATAAATAGAAATGAATGTAAACACGGCATTAAATCTCTTCTCGGCGGAGTGATTGCAAATATTGGGTTTTGTTTTGCAAATAAAACAAAAAAACTTACTTAACTTGAACATATTGTTACTTCGCGAAACTTATAAATTATATTGCGAAGTTATGAGATGTTATACATTAAATATAATCTCAGTTACAGAATAAATTGTTTCTTAGTAATTTGTTTTTGTGTTAGTCAATGGGTAGCGACTGTTGGGTAGTGCTTGTGAAGATTGTACTTACCTTCGTCTTTGCCAACTTTTAAGGTCTCTATATTCCATCATATCAGTAAAAAGACTAGAATGTTTTCAAGTATCATCACTATAAGTTCTTTAATGATAGAAATAAATAAGCAAACATATAAGGATATTTCTTAGGTTGGGCGTTATGTATCTTTAAAGCACTGATTGTTATAAAATGTTATGTATTTACCTATTACTATTTATGTAAGCTGCTGTTTGACTGTAGTTTAGTATACATTTTGAAAATAAATTTGTTTACTATGATCTTAGGTTTATTCAATTTAAACATCGAACACATTAAGATTAAGTTTTGTTGTATTTTTCACTTTAAAAAGCCATAAAATAACGTCAAGTACACGCTAACATAACAGATAATAGGGAACCAGTTTATCTTATTTTATTTAACTTAAAAGAAGCAACTTACTTGATCTATTTATTTATAATTTTTAATATAAAATTTGAGAGCCTTAAAAACCGCAAAATCAAACAGAAAGTTGGAAACCAGTGAATTCTCTCAATAATAGGCATCGATAAATGTGTGTAATCTCACGTAACGCCACAATTAATTCAGTGGTCCAGCCGCTCCAGATTGGCTTCACAGTGACGAGGGTCGGCGTATCACTTCACACCCTACAGCCTCAGGATCTATCCAGAGACTCAAACTTATCTTATCTTTGAACAAACAAGGGCAGTACTATAAACTATATTCATCTGATATAAATCAAGTTTGGACGTTTGTTTATTCATCTCAAACGTGTTAAACTTTATCGCTTAATAATTAAACTGAAAAAATATGGAATATTGCCGCTATCCAACTTTAACTTACTTTTATTAAGTAATAAAATCAAACAGAAAATAAATAAGTTAAATAATTATTATGATAATAGTTACTATCAAATTTCATTTGCTATTTTCTTAAATATTATATTAAAAATGATATATGCGAGTACCTCGTAAGTATAACGAGCAATCAAATGTATACGAAATAAAAACTAGATTGAAATACCCGTTCAAAACTGGTACTGACATTTGTCCTCAATTATCTATCGGTGCGCTAAACCGTGCGAATGTCCACATGATTTTATTCACACGCCAGGACATTTCGATCGTTATTTATAATCAGGTGCATCGCAAAGCCCCGATGCACATTTGAAATTACACCCGTTAATATAGAACTATTTTTAGTGGTTATATGGCATACAGAACAAAGAAATTAAAGAAACAATCATGTACCTACACTTTGTGGCTGACACTTAACTTTTCTATGATTATTTTTATTAGGACTATTTTTTATGTAATTACTTAAAATTGACAGACTACAGAGTTACAAAAGTTTATAAATCAATTTTTGTCATTAATGTTTAACACACCAAGTAAACGATTTTTTTTAATATGATAAGTTCAATATTTGCTAAACAGTAGATTTATTATGGAATCACTAAAACTAGGCAAGCGGATGCTTAAACGTTGTTCAAATTATAAATTGGATATATTATAATTATTTAGAAGTAGCAACATGTATATTAGATTTATAACGCATCTATCCTTACTTGTCATGTCTATGTTCAAAGTTAAAAATTCAAATTTGTTTCCCTAAAACTATGGCCTATGTATAAGTCATAAAAAACTTTCTTTTGAACAAACATTTGTATTTAGGTTATTGAATAATATTATTATATATTAAATGTTTTCTTTCCATAACCTTTGTCTTAAGTTAGACTAAAGTATTATTTATCAGAAAAGTCTGAATCATGCGTTGAATATCGATATTAAATCCCGTCTGTCTCGCAGTCTTAGAACAGCGCGTAAATATTTCTTCCCATTCAAGTATATTGAGCGCTTATTCTTTTAAAGAGTATACAAAATGTAGATCTACTTTTAGTGATGCGATTAATATTTTACAATATTTAGAATACCTACTGATTGATCACTATCTGCAAGAATGCCCTGTAATAAATATTTTCAAAAACACTAAAGGAATATTATTGAAGCTCGTAATTCTATGTATAGATCGTCTTCAATGTACCAAATTATGGCATTGTCGTTAAACCTACATGCTGTTTGATTTATGTCGTTCAAACATTCTTATATTAAAATTGACCTTCAAAATCCGATTACATTATTTGTTCGGAACAAGTTAAGCCAATAAAAGGGTGGTTAATAAGCGGGTAAAGACACAAAAAAAGCTTCGAATTATATAGTAGCATGCAGTGTGTAAAGTTAAACCTTCTCAAGTCGTAGACCTCACAACCTTGACATGTGTCCCGCCGTCCCTCGCTGGAGCTGACATCTTGACTGACACCGAAGGCCGACGCCTTACTGATTGATTAATGATCCCAAATCTTATTATAGACAGTTTTTGACTATCTTTCCTAATAGATGGATCAACGTAAAATCTAGGCATTTCACCTTTTACTCATATTAATAACTCACAGGTTATCTATTGGAATCCCTAAAGTTATAAATTTAAGTTTTTTACAATTCTCCACATAAAATTTAAATATGCCAACTCTCGCACTGCGTGTGCAGTTGCGTAAGCTGACCGAAGTATCGCTTGACATATAATTAGAAGAGAAGACATTGCTCTATTATTTACTATATAGAGACATTGAAACTATATAACGAATGGAATCTTCTTAATGTACGTACATAACTCTGTATTTTGTTTAGATTATTAATTATTTGAAATTCGAAGTTCAAACATAACTTCCCAGTTGTTAGAAGTAAACACAGCCTTCACTGGAATGTCTGTTTCCTTGTGTAACCTTAAGCATTTTGCACAATTCACCTTGGTTATAAGTTACAAGTAATGACGAATCTATCCAATGAATCGTATATTATGTGAATATATTCTATGTGCTTTTTATCAAATACTTGTACAGATTTTGTGTTTCATGGTTAAGTGAGTCATTAAATTGTCTAAACAAGTAAACGCGTATTGCTGAAAATCCGGTCGTAGTTGAGTACGTTTAAGCTTTATGTACATGTGTGATAGGTACTCATATAAAATCATTTATAAATTTTATAAAAAAATTAGCTACATGCTCATACTCTTCTGTATACAAACTAAAATGCACATTTTTCCATACACTGAACATTCGGTCCGAAATTACAGGCATAAATATTGACATATCGAAACTTAGGTTTTATAAATTATGAATATTAAACTTCATCCTCTGAGGTATCTTATTCAATTGTATATTTTATATATTAATTAACAATAGTGAAGTCGAAGTAACACGTTTATTTATTTATAGACTTTTGTATAGAATCCAGTTTTTAAACATTAAATCGTTAGGATTTCTATATTTTTTTATATAATGAGATCTTACTAGAGAGATTATTTATATGTATGTATGTATACACCTTACAATTTTTGGGGTTTTTTAATCTGTTCTATTATGTACAGGTCCGCTGAAGATAATCTGATATCAGATATAGAAGTGAGCGTGTTGTCAGAAATTCGTTTCTTACGTGTCCTCCGCCTCGCACGGAACCGGCTACGAGACATACCCGAGGCGTTGGCACACACTACTCGGCTACAAGCACTGTAAGTATATTATTATGGCATTTACACTTATTACAATATAAAAAGTTGATGTTTGTTACTAAATTAATGAAGGTGGGAGACTCAGAACTACTTACGTCGATTATTAAATTGAAACAGGGCCTAAGAAAAAATGTGTTCTCATAAAAGTATTCAATTACAATAAATGGATATTCTTTATCTAATCTAAATTGTGTTTTCCTGAAACTGAGATGTTACATCTCTATTTGAGTGCGCACAATCCATTCTGAACATAATAGTTCGTAAAAGAAACACAAATATAACGTCATATTTAATTTTGTAAAAAACGTATTCGACGGAGGAGCGTGTTACTTACTCGACGCTCGATAGTTCTTCAGCCACATGACATAATTAATTCAATGATCACTCATAAGTTTCATTTTCTACACTTAATGGATGTTTGACCAGTTTTAGATTTTATTACTGGTCGTCAGTTATATAGAATAGAGCAATATATAAGAAATTTTTTCACTTCAATTCACAATCACTTTTATTTTAGACCTACGCAACCTGTCGAGAAAACCTACACTGACAGGGAATTCCATAGCATTCCTCGCTATTTCTCATTATAAAAACTTCAGAACTTGTTTAATTAACTTGCCGAGATCTAATTAAAATAAAGACTACCTTCCACTAAAAATAGAAATGCACAATTAAAATTTTCCAAATCGTCTGTATCCAAGGTTGAAACTTTGTAAAGTATCGTTCTACTTAAAAATTGTGACTTTAATCTTTTCAAAAACAATTAATAAAAAAATTATTATAAAGACCAGGAGCTGAGGCGAAGTTTTTAAATATTAGGTCGTTAACCCTTTTGATGAAAAATCGCCTATTCACTGCCATCAGTGTCAATAGCATCGAGATAACGGGACTTACACGGATATAGTAGTAGTAGAAAAAATGTTATTTATTACAAAATTCATGCTTTTTTAATAAAAGTGATTGTAAATATTATATTTCTTTATAATAAAAAGTTTATGAAGTCTGCATTGCCCTCGCAAATTCCAATAGTGTATTGAATCAGTTTCAAAGCGCTAGCAAGAAAGATAAGTAATAATATCAAAGCTAAGATCAAATAGTTATTGAAAATGAATTGAAGATGATGGCTTATTATGAATTTCTCTATCACTGATAATAAATGTTATTATCATTATCAATTTTACCTTAGAGATCTTCCTTATCACGGCTGTTACAGGAATTGGAAATTAAGGAACATTTTTTAAAACAAAGATGTACATATATATTTAAGGAAATGACTTTTAGTATAGATGAAATTACCTATAAAAATTTATCGGACATCTAGGTAAATCTAGATCTGTGTGCATTGCCGCCTAACTCCGCCCAAACCCCCACGCTGGCGTCGACGTCACACTGTCACATAAAAACTACTAAAAAGAAAAACGATGCACACTCAAGTTTTCAGCGGACGCGCTATAAAATAATTTAATTCTACGAATAACCAGCTCTAACACATGAGCAATTTTACGCAAAATAAATTGAAGTTTTTAGTGGTTGAACTATATTATAATGTCATAATTCGTGATAATTTATTTATGCGTAATATAAAAGCACTTTTTTTTAATCGATCCTTTATGATATTTACTAGTAAACAGTTAAAAAAAAATGAGTTTGTATGCAGAATTATAATTTTGAAAATAATCTGGATCATCTTTAAGTAAAATTTATTAACATTCAGTTCCTCTTATTTTAAACTCATGAAAAAATATCTTACATGATCAGAAATTAAGTTTACGTCTGATGTAGAGTTTTCCATAGAATAAAAAAGTTCCACAGATTCATAACACGTATCTTTTGATATCGATAAAATATTATCGGTTTACTTGGTATTTATTTTTCTTTTCACATTTAGTTAATGATTTTAGAAACGTAATAAGAATTAAATTTCACGACTTACATTAATCAATGAAGACTTATGATTCAAAATCTTACCATTCCCGTCTTTTCATTTACTACGTAAAAAGGGTTATCAAATAAATATTTTATATAAGTTCTTAGTTATTCTAAAAAACAATATTTGTATCGCAAAGCGATTCACCTATGGTATCTTACATTTATCGACAATTAGCTGTTTGTCGAACACTAGCTATGTTAGACATAAAATAATATTCGAAGGAACAAGGTCACGAAGTGCATTGAAATGTATGTCACGTTGACTGCGCATGCAAACTTCCGATTGTCGGAAACGTTTGTTGTAACGGTGCAAATTGGCTAATGATTCAGGACCCGGTTACGGTTAAATGTATAGAAATTATAATGGATTGATAGACCATAGTGCACTAATATAAATTATTTTGCCCTGACGACTTAAGGGTACGATTCCTGATAATCCTAGAATAATAACAATAA
>JAOSYY010012308.1:9031-19284 GCA_025727935.1 Hebomoia glaucippe
TCATTAGTACTATCACCCGTCTTCGTTTTCGGGAGCAGTCTCCAAACATTCTGTATAAGTTTTTACATCATCAATCATCCACCAACGGAGTTGCCTTACCTAATATTTCATTACTATTCATTACAATCGATTCAGCCGTTTAGGCGTGAAAGCGGAACAAACAAATTCGCTTTCGCATTCAAAATACCTATACCTATCAATTCTAAGACGAGAGAATCAATTATGATTCAATATATATAAGCTTTGGTTTTTTCTAAAATGATCATATACATATGTTTTGAATCTCGCTTAAAACTTATAAATTGTTTACTATCGGCGATTGCCTTGCCTATACGATTATAAATTATTATTATGATAGCTGCAATTTGGCTCAGTCGGCTCGGTCTCAAGGCCATGACCGGCTTTAACCACATTTACCTTTCTATTATTTGGTTACAATGTTACTGAAGTAAAAACAATTCACGATAAACTTTACCTTTGATACAGATTATTAAGTGATATTTGTAATTTAAACGTACAACAAAATATCTGTATAAATTTTTCCACTTATCCAATATCTTACCTAATCTTTAGTTTTGCATAATGTAAGTCGAGTCAGTTGTACGTAGTATACAACTTTGAAAATAATTTTAGCTTATATATGCGAGTTGCTTTAAGTATTTAGGTGTTAATTAGATACAAAAGAATATTTTTATTATTTTAACGTATCATCGTTGATTTTAATAATCAAATCGATGAGCATTTATACATAGAACCAGTTGCAAAATTACATATTTTATTAAATACTAGTATCTGTCAGCGGCTTCGCTCGCGTTCATTTCGATTTTTACACTTCCGCTTACATTATTGGACTTTTAGTAAGGACCCCTAATTTTTGACAATATAATATAGCGTAAAGCTTTACTCTATATATGTAATATTCAACACTGAAATAATTTTTCAAATCGGACCAGCGGTTCATGGAATTAGCGCGTTCAAACAAACGAAACTCTTCAGGTTTATAATATAAAATATAGATTGAAATATGTTAATACATTTTGTTTACTTTCTCAATGTAAGACTATTGATAAATCAAGTAATTCAAATTTACATATACTTTGCATAATATTACCTATGATTTTGTCTTACAAAATATTTGTAGGTAAATAATTATTTGAACTTAAAACGTACTAACTAGAATGTAAGCAGTAGAATTTATATTTGCATAAAAAATAGAGTGACTGTGCGATAAGCGTTGTTTTATAATAATTATTACAGCAGTGCTGAAATGATATTCGGTAATCCAGTTTTGAGAACATAAGTCCACTTACTTAATCTTCTGGATTTAAAATACTGTTAACCGGACACGTATCTCGCACGCACTATTACTGCATTCAAATTATCTCCATAATTACATTTTGACATTGCCATAAATATCGTGTTAGTCACAGAAGTATTATTTATGCTTTTATGAAATATAATGATGAGAGGATATTTATAGTTTTTATACCTAACTGCCGTGCTACCTTGATTACGTAGATTACTTAAAGTGTAAAGCGCAAAGTGTATGCGGACAATAAATAACCTTCACAGAAACACACGATCCAACCTTGTTATGACTTTTTAAATGTTCGATGTTCGAATATATTTGTATAGTATGTTTAAAGTGTTTTTTTTTTAATAAATAATACGGTTGTCAACATAAACGTCATAAGTGGTGTCTTATTGTAAGGCGTGTGTATGTCAAGAGTGGTGTTTGATTGTCTTGTTGTATTGACTGTATGTTATAGTTTGGTACTGTGAAAAATTCACAGTAGGCAGTGTAAGAACTTTGAAATCGAATAAATGATACGTCTTACGGTTTATTCAACGATTATAAATTAAATTATTAATGAATAAATTAACTTAAGATTTATATCGTTCTATAGCCGATGAACAGTCAACGAATAAAATTAAAGAATAGGGTCTAAATATTAATTAAACAAAAACGGGTTAAACGTTTGTACAGAAAAAACTGTCGGAACTTAAAAGTCTATAAATACAATAAGGCGCCACAACACAAGTGTCATCTAATTTCGTCAATAACAAGACGACATTGCAAACGTTTGGCCCAAATAATATTTAAACGTCGGCCGAAATGGTCGATCTTCGTTTATCAGTTTCACTTAGAGTAACAACAATACGTAGACTGCTTTATGGACAGAAAGTTGTACAGCGGGGATGTGGTAACTGGTCTCGAGGACATTGTATATGGCTTGACACACATCCAATAAAAAGAGCGAAATAAGACATGCCTTTCTGGATAATGTAACCTATTATAGCAGAAAGATTGTTACAGTCGACGTTGATGTAATTAATTCGTATAATACGGATTGTCATGACATATTTTAGCATAATTAAATATTGTTTGTACGTTAAAGAACTTTGACCCTTTTTCAATTTTAGTAATGATTTCTGTTCGGTCTTAAGAAGTTTTGAATCTATGGAAAACTGTAACCGAAGAAATGCTTTTCTGCCAAATTACGTCACGCGTTTTTAGTTCGCATTGCAAATTTATTGTAGTATGTTTCTCTAAAGCCCGCGTTCCAAGACGCAATCTGTAGTTACGCATTATCAAAATGACGACACATTGTAGAGGATAGTATTGATAAATATTGAAACTACATCTAAACTTCTAAAAAAACCTAGCTTATACATAGTATACGTCCTAATGAAACTTTATTTGTAAACAAGCAATGCGTCATGGTTTTGCTCGCAATAATTTTATCGATCCGACATAATAAAATAAAAGTACCCTATGTTACTCCCTATAACATCAACAATTTGCCATCAAGTCTCGTCAAAGTCGATTCAGCCCTTTTGGAGATTAGCCGAGATAAACAGACTGGCAAAAATTTTATTAATCATGTTTCTATCTTAATAAGATTCTTATATACAGATGTATATACCGCCATATGTATTTAGATTGTATCTGTTATTTTGATATTAAAACAGATTTTATTATTTTATAGTAAACATATTGCATGCCACTGTGAGTGTAATCAATAAAATAATTGATTTTTTAAATACTGATATTTCGCTGATACAGTTGAGTGGCAGCTGAATTCTTTCAACCAGGTCATTCGGTTCATTAGACGCACCATTCAAGTTCTAGTTACATCATTTTGTTTGTTGTAATTAACATTTATACCGCATTGTTTCTTTCTACAGTTAACAGCCGTGTCATTAAGAGATAATAAGATAAGAAATTTTAATGAAACATTTCTAATATTTATTGTTTACAATATACGGATTGTCTTAGAATTTTATCCTCGGTAACTTCGTTTATTATTATTAAAGGTTACGTTGACCGCACATTGTATGACGAGATGTTTCAGCCCTTGTGAGTAATATTATTACCATATGTTTTAAAATTTTGTGTAAAATAATTTTTCAGTTAGAAACAACTCATCAATCCGATTTTAAGACACCAACTTTATTTTATTGTTGCTTTAATATTATTATGAATGTCCAAGAAAATCAGGCTTAATTTAAACTTATATAATTATTAATTTAAAGTATCACAAATAAATTATCAATTTCTCTAAAAAGTCACGTTAGCTTTATTCAAATCCACAGTTACAATTCTTATACATCAAAATTGAATGTTTATAATGTTTTCGTACTTATAAAATGTCAACAACGAATTCACACGACATTGAACTTCAATATTTACCTTGTGATTAACGAACAAACGTGGAACGTTTTATTACACTTCAAATCTGGTTTTTCACTATACTTTTATCACTTCGATTTTATATCACAATTATTAAGAGGAGCGCTGTGAGTACGCGTGACTCAATGCGTCGTTAAGACTCCACTGGTTCGCTGTAAGCGTCTTGCTGCAAGGACTTGTGTCATACTACGTAATATGACATATTGTGTACTTGACCGTACGATGGCTAGCTCGCGAACTATTCGAACCTTGCTCGAATTAACCGCACTGCTTTTAATATACGAAAATAACTCTCATCTGCCAGATTTTTCTAGTGTTATTATCTATATGTATATTGGACGCGTTCGACAAAGTCTTATCGTAACTAATTGAAACATATGCTAGCGTATAAAATACTAGAAAATGATAATTTATTTTAATACAATTATAATAATACATACTTTAAAATTCTTAATGCGCATTTTAAACCTCATTTGAGCTTAAGAAGTTTGGTGAGATTTTTATTGATGACTAGCTGACCCCGCAAACGTCGTTTTGCCACATAAAAATAGGGGTTGACTGTGGAGGGGTCAATATTGGGGGTTGTATGTATTTTTGTATGTTGTATCATAAAAAAATAGAAATTAATAATTTTGTTTAAAAAATAAAAAACAAATTAGAGGTGAATTACCCCTAACATTTAGGTGGATGAAAAATAGATGTTGGCCGATTCTCATAGATACCGGATAAGCACAAAAAAATTCATCAAAATCGGTCAAGCCGTTTCCGAGGAGTATGGCAACGAAAACTGTGACACGAGAATTTTATATATTAGATTATGTTCTTAAAGCTTTTTGACAAAACCAATCAGCTTTTACATATCAATTGGGTCCTTGACTTTGCGGCTTTATTAAAAATTTAGTCTTTTATGTATTTTTAAATGTTTCTTATTATTTTATAATTTGAAAATGTTGTAAGTTACTTGATTTTTGAGTACGTTACATTGGCCATAAAACTACATAAGACTAGTTTAATTACAATAATCGTTTAACAATTATTCTTAAAAGTTCTGTGTACACATATTTAATACTAGCACTGGCCGGTGGCTTGGTTCGCGTTTATGACGATTTTGTCAACCACTTCTAGTTATTTCTTTTATATTTTTTTAGTAAATTCATTAAATGTACAGACACGCGGTTTCTACTGATTTACTGTATGTATATTTGTAAACTTTGTAATAAAATTAATCTTTCTATGACTCCGGGAGAGACTTGACAGTGTGTCAGTGGCCTCCCTGGGGGTCCACGTGGGATAAGCGATGATAAAGCTAAAAAATATAATAAAGTGCATGCAATATCGTATTCACATGTCAGCTGCTATTTATAATATTATTCCGGAATTATATTATTAAGTTTTCCTTAATTTCATATAATAAGAATAACAGTTAACCTAATATAATTAGGTGTTCAAAAGGTAACGGCTTATATAACTGTTTGGCGTCAACAGAAAACTTAAAAACGTGGTCCATTATATGTCAGTTATACTCTAATAAAAATAATATAATTATTTATATATATTGTTACGAAATTTAAAATTCTTACCTAAATCTTTATATATATAAATATTTGCGTGTCTCCAAACACTCCTGAGCTATTTTAATCCAAGGCAACAAAAAACATGATTAAATTTATTTGTCATTTGAAGAAAAAAGTAGTTTCAGTCACCAAAATATATATAGTGTATACTTCCTACTAATGAACTCCCTGTTACAGCAGTATAAGATTTCGTAACTGATTTGTAATTAATAAGCTATAATAATTAATCAACCCAATGCCGTATGCCTATTGTTGATAACCTTACATAACCGTGAAAGTATATCATTGCCATTCATCACATCAATGTGCCCGACACTGCTATGTGATCAGCATTGATAAAGTCCGTACAACCTAAAGATATAAAGTAAACATTTTTACGTTTCAAACAATTTACATAATCTTTTGAAAATAACACCTTCCAATGAAACTGAGAGGACTCGAGATCGATTTAGGCCTACATATTTAATTGCTAAGGATGTTATTTGTACATCTAATAAAAGATGAGTAGGGACAATTCCTGAATAAAATTATATTTGTAGCCCGTCTGGGTCATGTATCACGGGTCATAGATGGAATGGTCGCGAAGTGTTGGAGAGCGCATTTCGACTTTGGTTTCCGAATGTTCGAAATAAAGATAAATAGTCTAACAGCGCATCATTGAATAACTAATCAAGTGAACCTTGGCTTGTGTCGATGAATAGTATAAAAAAGTATATATAAACAGCGAAGACGACACAGTTCAATACTTTTTTATCCTCTGTTAACCGGTTTTCTTATTTTACAAGCCGAGTCAGAAATACCACAGACAGGAGCTAGTTCCACATGATAATTAAACGATATAAGATGTCGTGAATCATCCAGTTATGGATTTACCGACATCGAGATGATATGAATGGAATTTTAAAGTCATGCTTGGTATCTGATGCGGCTGATTCAAAACTGGTCGGACACTTTTTCAATATGCTTCACACGTTAAATACGTACAAAACAGCGTATGTTTGTCTGATAACACCTTTATACTAAAGGTATATGAAAAAATACAGTTATAACCAACCAACATAATGTATAACATTTCGTATCAGGTTATCTTTTCCGGCTCATTACCGAAACGGCTGGATAAATTGCGTGCATATTGTTACTGTTGGCTAGCTAATTTAATTCGTACTATTCTTACCAATACTATAAATGCGAAAGTTTGTATGTATGGATGCTTGTAGCTCGCTATCATGAAAACTACGGAACGGATTTTCATAAAACTTTATAGAAATATAGCTCATACATCAGAATAACATATAGGTTATCATTATTATTATATTTTTATGCGATAGGAAGGCAAACGATCATACAGTTCACCTATTCGAAGTGATTCCTGTCGCCCATGGAAATCTCCAAGATCTTCAGATATAGAAAACGCGTTGCCAACCTTAGGGTCTTAGCCATATTATATCATATGTCATTTTTAGTGACGTTTTGCTGTCGGCCTTATTTATTTTTATTTCAATTACTCGGAAATTCATAGATTGAAATCGAAACGCATACAGTACTTCACGACATTTTCCATCTATGAACGGTGGTTTTAAATTTACTAATAAAATTTCTCATAACTTTTCTATCCCCACCAGTATTTATTGGATGCAACTAATTATACGACAGCGTTCACAATGAATGACAAAGTGTTAACAATATCCGTTACATCATTGTTTCCTATGTTACTTAATACTTGAGTAAAAGTGACGTGATATATTTTCATAATTTTATTACTTACAAATATTATGAAAGATGGATTGTTAAGTTTGGCCCAGTTCACAGGTTGCTGTCAGATTCATCTGTCTTTAGTTAATATAATATAATAACAAAGATTTCTGTGTTTGTTTTCTATTTCATTTATTTATATTCACTGCACAAATTTTGTTAAAAATCTAGTTTCTGGAACGGATCCGGTGGCAAATAAATTTATTCGTGTTCCTGTTTACCAAATAATATTGAAGATCATTCCTTTTTAAGGAAATATTTCGAACGAAAGTAAAGTTGTCAAATAAGCATTTACGTACTTAAGCTTATACAAAGCGCTACTCTGAAAGCGCTTTTTTGTTGTTCAGCTAGCAACGACTTTTTACTGCAATGCTACAGGGTACTGTTCAGAGAGGTCAAGCGAAAGTCGAGTGCATGCGAGAATAATAAAGAACGTAGCATTCCTTCTCAGTTTCAAAAGATCCCATTAAGAATCATCACTCGACTCCCAAAAAAGACACGTCTCTTAAAGCGTTCTCATTATGAAATTTCTTTCTTCGCAAAATGTATACACACTTATTTGAACAAGATCATTTTTTATTAGATAAGCAGAGACAATTTTTAAAGCCCATTCTTGGGTTATTTAAAAAAATATTTTGTATCAGTAAATAAATTAAAAGTTATGCTTTGCTGAGTAAAACTTCCATTACGCGATAATTTGGTTTTGTACTCAATTTTCTGGTTGTTTTTTAGGATAACAATACAATTACCTAATACTTTAAAGTACAATTTCATTGTGTACAATATTGAATACATTCACTTGCAACATGTTGGGATGCAATTAAATATTAATAAAGAAATACTTTGTTTCAGTTAACCGACATAGTTAACGGAATGTCTTCTCGCGGTGAGCTGCCTTTGGAGCTGGCGTTGCGAGGTCGTAGTGCTTCTATCGCAACGACGCTCTTACAGCACTGCGCAGACCCAGATGCAAGAGGACCGAGAGGACGAACTCTACTGCATAGAGCTATTGATGCAAGAGACGCTTTCTCAGCCAAGTTTTTAGTAGAGAATGGAGCTGATACAAATTTTAGTACCAAGTGAGTGCTTCGTAACATTTTCTATACATACAGGTGTTAGGGGACTGCTCCCGAAAACGAAGACAGATGATAGTACTCGTGTCACCTTTGATGATGGTACGGAAAAAATATCGATCCTGAACAAAAAGAAACATGTTTTTAATACGTTTTATTAACGTTATTTACACTTCATTATATTAGTACAGCTATATGAAACAATAGCTTCATAAAAATACATTACTTTACTAAAACAAAATAACCAGCAATGAAAGATTATAACAAAAACAACTGGACTGACATGATGGAGCGAAATAACGCTAATAAAATATTTTAAAAATGTGATTTTTCTAGTCAGGTTCGATTTTTTTTGTAACATCATCAAAGCTGTCATGAGTACTATCATTTGTCTTCGTTTTCGGGAGCGTTCCCCAAACACCCGTTATAAAAATTAATGTTCTTCAGTCTCGCTAAAAGTCATTAATGTCTCCATCTATTCCAATATTCTTTTAGTTTTGTACCGTTGGGACAAAATTATATTTTAAAATAAAAATCGTACAAAATCTTTAAAAAATCAGTTGAAGAATTGCATAAACTAAAATATCATAATTTTGTAAAGGAACTAACCATTTTTTACTTAGTTTTATCGTCGCAAATCAGTTCAGAACACGTTCATTGTACACAATATGTCAAACGTTACAATGTATTCTTTTCTGTGATATTATCTCAAAAGAACATCGCCAGAATTCATAGTACTGTAGACTAATGCAGTGGAATGCAAATGACAATTTACAAGCAAATATTTATTTGTACTGATTACAGCTTAAACCTTTGCATTTTCAAATATTATACATTTGTATTATGCAGTGATTTCGTCATACCTTGCTTGAGCGTGACCTGGGTACTCCTTAGAAACCTCGCTTCATTCACACGTCATCAACTAAAACATTTAATTACGACATAACTGGTCACATGTTTTCTCTATATAAGTTAACTATATGTTTCCTTTGGTTAAAGAATTACGCCAGAATATACCAACTAGTTCCACAAAAGGTCAAGGCTTTTGAGAGTGCAACGTAGGCTCATTCTATGTTATAAAACTGCAAGAAAAGATTAACAAGAATAATTACTTGCAATGAACATAGTAACAAGCCTGATAATATTAATTAAATTGAAAATAAAATTCAACTTCGAAGTAGACCTCGCTCAGACATGAGATCTAACTATTCAGTGTTATATACTATACGGATAATTAAATTTAGATTCGCAATTCAAGACATATATACATATTTTTAATAATAAATTTATTTTCGTTTTCAAACTTACCTAATGATATCGCGTAGTCATCTCTACTGTCTGCTATATTATAGAAACGTAAGCATGGTTGTTTATTCGTTAATAACGGTCTGGAAAATTTTAAATTTATATTTTTTATTAAAACGTTATTTGCGTTGTTGAGCACCACACCTTTCTATTAAATCCATTATAGAGGATTATACGACGCTTTTATTAAGACATTTAAACTTTAACACTAAACATTGTATACTCATCCAAAGATTATTAATATTCATCTAGAAAACGCGTGTGAAACCGCAGTGTACTGCTAGTTTAATCATATAAAAGCGTTAGCTCACTTTCACAACTAAATAACATATTATTGGTTTGTTACGAGGTATCCAATACACGGAATTATTCACGTGGTAACATTAATAACCATACATAATTCTTAAATAAGATTTTGTTATGCAATTGAGAATAAATTGAGAGGTTAAGGGACAATTTTTTATATAACATTAATCTTTTATGATGTTAAGATCTTAATATTTTTCATTATATTAAGATATTAACTTTGACGTAACATTGCAACAAAATTTTTTAACGTTAAAACCGTTCCGATAAGTTACATACATTTGTTCACAGAGAGGAAGGCGATACAGTTCTACATCTTATAGCAGGTCTTACGGCGAGCTCGTGTGATCCGGATACAATGGAGCAAATGGTGGAAATCGCTGCGATCGCAGTACAGAAAGGCACCGATATCAATCGACAGAATAGAAAAGGATTGTAAGTTGGCAGATTATGTGAAAAGAATACTTTTTAAAATAGGGGAGTGGGGAATCAATAAATTAAAGTTGAAGTATCAGTAACACATCTTACGTTACATCAGTGGATTACGTG
>JAOSYY010012359.1:0-23013 GCA_025727935.1 Hebomoia glaucippe
AAATACCTCTTCATAACTTAATACATAGAAAAGATTAAAACCAATACAAATGGTCTTTTCAAATTAGTCGTCATATCGTCGGCCTATATTGGAATAATAATCACTATGCATAGCTCTTTCTGGATGAATTTTAAGGGAGCTAGTAACCATTTTTGCCTTTACTATAGTAATACTAAAAGGAGATGATGTCAAATTAGCGATATTTTGCAAGACATAAAACCATTCGATAGGCTACATATTACTCCACTAGGTGACAGTCTTATCTCGACATGGTAGAGGTACGCGTTCTGATAATTAGGCTGACGATATGCTGTAAATTAAGGCTTTATGTTTAATTTCTGACATTGGTGATGTTTATTAGGTGGCGTAAGCCCTCGCAACCTTGTTGAGCCGCTGGTGGAATTACTCCTCTTCATGATTCGTGGTTTGGGAGCTGAACATGTGGAAGCCCAACTGCGCCAAGCGCTCTCCGAACCTGACTTCCCCACGGTCTACGCCACGCCAGAACTCAAACAGCACTTCGTCGAGACTATAATTAGGTTAACAATCATCGTAATGTATAAATAACAAATAATTCATTCGAAACGGCGGGTCCCACACAAAATAATCGATTCTAATATTTCCACTGTTTATTCTGTTTTAGAAATAGAGATTTTTTTCAATCGGTCATTCCGCTCATTCTCGAGTATTAACGAGACAAACAAATAGAAACTGGACTTCTATCTAATATATAAATATAACTCATTTAATATTGTCAAATTTTAAAACGATTAGGATATTAGCTAGCTGCTTCGCTCTGACTGAGCTCTCGCTATTGATTTTGCCAGCCACTCTTTCTAGTTAACTAGTTACTTACGCTTTTATTGTCTGTATGGATTATGTATGTATTAACAACATTCGTTTCTATTGTCAGTAGTTAAGACGATTCCTTTTTGTCTTAGAAGACAATGGCTGCAGTAGTATAGTAACATTAAATGTTTAAAAGAAGCTCAAGCATAAGCATAATATAAATTCCTTTTTTATAATTACAGAGAGCAAGGACACAAACGACGTATGTTGCTGGCAGTTCAAGAGTTTTCACTAGTCTGTCGCGGTCTTGTCGGCACCGAATACGCCCGACAGTCCATCGCCTCCAAACAACTGGTCTCTTAAATCTAAATAACCTAATTCACAAAAGAATAGGAGCGATGTTATTGTCATAAGGAGTTTCAGATCTTCAGTGATATAAGATTAAACTGGTTTCAGGTATCATTTAAAACTAATTTTCTGATAAAACCTTACGATTTAGACATCATAATATAATATGTATCTTTAATGTTTAATAAACTACACAAAAAGATCTATTGATGTTGTAGAGATTACTCTTAAAATGCGCGCATTTCCAAAATATATTGGTATTTTTAAAAACTGACTTGTTCGCTAATTTGTGAATCAATCGCCCGAATACAATTTGCTTCATGGACTACTGAATAACCTAAACTAAAATAACAAAGATATGTATGTCGTAAGGATAAAATGTAGAAGACGAAGGAAGTGCGTGCATTTTTACAATGAAAATGTCTTACCTAGAGGCACCCTCTCCTAAGGCCCTTTAGTCGGGACTTATTACATAAATGTTAGTAACTTCAATGTCATTTTATATCCAACGTTTTTCCTAATTTACTTCCACATGTAAACTCTTTTGAATGTGGTAATAATATAATAGGTGTGTCACGTTTTTAGAGCAATTGTATTAATTTATAAATGTATAGGTGGGACTATTTATATTAATGTATAAATGTCCATGTAGTGTTATCGTGACTTTATTTAGAAAACTATAAATTAATGTAATTTTCGGGAAATACGCACACAAGCATGTGGAAGTGTTTCCCACAATCATCGTCAAAAAGTTTGCCGTCATTTTCTTTAGATGTAAGGTACAGAAATGATTCCTTGACAATCAATGCAGATTATTTCATCAAAGATACTGCATCTAGCTGAAATTGTATGTGGCACCAATCAGAAAAATAGCTATTGTACTAAATGTACATTAGCGGTGAAAGATAAGAAGTGTATATATGGAATACAAAATGTAAGAAATTTAAGTTAAACTCATCGTTATGTTAAAAGTATAATACATATTACTGCTTCAATTTGATAGGGATATATTGCTATGTTTCGTTTTGTAGATAACCCAACGATTCACTCCAAACATAACCTACCATCCCTACAAGCTGTATATAATACTAAAAAATAGCAATAGATGGCACCGCAATTAACATTTGTAAATTATAAAATGTAAATAAGCCGAATTAAGTACAAATATTCATATTAAAATGAAGACAAGCATATTTTAAAAAAACAACTTTACGTCAACCTGAATTCAACTGTTTAATTTGAAGATAAAAATCACCATAAACACCAAAAGCAATAGCTTGCGAATCACTCAAAAAAGGCAGAAAGAAACTTTTACTGAGAAAACACATTACCAGCGATCTGTTTGTGTGGTTTTGTTATTGTAAACATCAGTTCGTGATTCGCTTTGTCCTTTCCACTATGCTTTTACAATCTAACTAGGTTGTCTCAGTACATGGCAATACGTATCGTGTGTTATTTGTGTTTTCACTGGTGCCATCTATTGGAAAATCAAAGGAAAGATCAATAGCCACCATTAAGGTCATACCTTTTGGTTGTACTAAGTGGTGTCTCTGTATATCATCTACTTTGTGACCACAAATTAACAAAATTAGATTATATACTCGGATAGCCTAATAGATATGTAAATCTCGTATTCTATATTTAACCTAATTGTATGACTAACTGTCACCTTAGGTCTTGTATGACAAATACTTTCAAACTGTTTTGGTGAAGAATTAGATTCTCCCCATGTGTCACTATAAAGTTCAAGTAACAATATTTTTATGGAAAGAATGCATATATGGCAATAATTAATAATTCAACATCCACTTTGGCAACCTTGACGTGAGCTACCTGTGATTTCTTTATTGTATTATCATTTTGTAAATATTCATATTTTTCATTAAAAGCTGTATATATTATCTAAGTTTGATAAAATTGATAAATTTTGATGTTTAATAAAATTATCTTAATGTGTACGGAGCTTTTATTTACTCACAAATTTTCAATTACAAACATAGATTGAGTTTTCTTATTATAATTGGAATACAAATTTCTAGACTTTCATACACGTACAATAGAATTCTTACTATTTATTTTTGGATTTACTAAGAGATCGAACAAATTAAGAATTCTATTGTATATCAACTGCTGTGCGACACGTAAAGCTTAAGATACTATATGGCCTGAATTCAAACCATCATCCTTATATACTTAAGCAATATCAGAGTTATAGAGAAAAAACGGTGTTACAAATCTTAAAGACTGAATCCAAATTTCAAACTTAAGTCACATCTTGAAACATGGACTTGAAAGTTCATGTTGATGGAACTTATAAATAATCAAAAATAGTTAAACTTTTGCGAAAAGACTAAGTGCCATCGGGGGAGTTCCAAATATTATTAGATGCATAGAATTTTACTTATTTTTTAGAAAATAGTATCATATCGAACATTTCAATTTTTTAAATAAGATTACAATATGACACGTATATGTATAGCTACACTAATTTCTATCTTTGTCTTAGAATAAACAATGATTATCTTACTTTAGATATATAATGCACTACAATTAAGAATCCGCAATGAACCTTTATTATAGAGGTTTTATATGTAAGATCATAATTTTCGTACACTCATCTACTATTCTTAAGGATATTATTCGGATTATTGGAGCAATTTGATTCAAGATTCGAATGGTGTAATCTTTAATAAATAATATATAAGACAAAATATAGTACTGTTTCAACAACATTATAGCAAGCTAGACTATATACATTACTCAGAAAGTTAAGGGATATTATAAAGAAGACCAATGTGACTTTCAAGAAGAGATGTCTGGAAGAAAATGAATGTACTTACACAGATGTAAAAAAGGAAATTGTGGTTTTCAGATCATAGCTAAAAAAAACTTCAGACGTTTTCTATTTTAAGAAAATGCACTAACACTTTCGATAGCTTGGAAAAAGAATATCGCAGGTATTTTTTAACATCGACATATCTTCAAACCCCTTAAAATTTGCGCCATATCATTCTATATTAAGTACGTGATCTTGTTGAGTCACATAAAAATTTTACACTTCTCATATCCTATTATTATTTGTGACTAGTTTATTATTTAATATTAGTATAGTAAAAGAATATAATGCAATCCTACATGCAGTAATATTTTACTAAGACTTGAAGTATTTAGATTACAACTGCACCTAGTAAATACTAATATAATCTACAGATATTTGGTAAGGCATTATTATTGCTACACACATGCTACACAAGAATATAAGTTTACTAAAGGTCAACATTTGACCAATATTAAGGAATAATTTTCGATAATATAACAGCTACAGAATATATTTAAGTGTAATTCAAAGGTTGATTAAGCATATGGTACATAAACATTATTAGGCGTTCCATAACGACTAGTCACGCCTTTTAAATTTGACAGGTTAACTGTCATAATATCCTCATATTGTGAGTTGCATATATCCCATACAAAATATCAATCACTGGGAAACCAATCCACTATATTGTTCCTTAAGTATGCACATCATATGAGGCGAAATCGCTAATTTTATAGTGACCTCTAAACAGATCACTATTGCACTTGGTATACAGTCTATAATTACTGGTCCGTAAGCGGGCACGTCTCGTAACGGACGATACGGCCCTCGCTCACGTACACGATTCCCTCTAATCAAGTGTCCGGTTCTTCCAGTTGATGTGCGATTGGCTCATGAGCCTTAATCTCCAACGTGAGTTTCAACAGGGTGCTGTTCGGAACGCTCACCTGTTCAGAAAACGCAGTTAAAGACAAAAGAAAGTTACTAACAGTGCTCGTAGTTGATCTTATATATTAATAATATTGATGATGATGAAGAATTAAAAATTTACGTCATAATATAAGCTAACTCCCAGTCAAAGTCTCATCAAAGTTGTTCCAAACGTAT
The DNA here is from genome assembly GCA_025727935.1 of Hebomoia glaucippe. Classification (NCBI taxonomy): domain Eukaryota; kingdom Metazoa; phylum Arthropoda; class Insecta; order Lepidoptera; family Pieridae; genus Hebomoia; species Hebomoia glaucippe. The sequence goes on from JAOSYY010012359.1 coordinate 5,063, forward strand.
CGGGGAAAACAGAAACAAAGAGATCAAAGAAAAAAAAATATAAATTGAATCTCTGTTATGAATACTGTACATAATTTCATAACCACTGAGCAAAGAACTGTATATGCATGGATAGGTATGTATAACTTATAAAACTATACCAACATACAATACAAATTACTTAATGTATAAAAGAGGACAATGTTTGTATAAAATCGGTTTCTTCTTACCCGGTACTTGCCACGCAGGTAGTTAAGGGCATGCTCCATTGGCAAGTGGAAACAATCCTTACGCCTGACGTTCTGTGATGAGCATTCAAGGTCGCTGTGTGTCGCCCGCGAGTACACAAGCTTACGATCGTTATGCTGGCTTTGTATTGTCACCTGATAAACCATAATTTTATATCGGTAGGTGAAAGCTCAGCCACCTCATATTATAACAAATATAATGATGGCGTCCTGATAGATTGCGTCAGGTTGATACAAAATGTCTATAGCAAGACGACACAAAATCGTTAGAATATAGATGTATTAAAAGAGTTACAGAAGATATCAGTTTGCCTTTTATTATGGTAGACCCGTAGTTTTTGTTCAGGATGAAATACACAAAAATAATTACAAACGAACACCGCCAGAGAATTAAGCCTTGACAGAAACAGTAGCACAAACCTTGTATGTGTAGTTATTAGCGCGCGCTACCGGCCCGATGTATGCGACATAGATAATGAGGCCACGCCGCAATTCTACATCTAGGCGCAAATGAAATATTTGCTGCGCCACCATCACCATGTAGTTCTCATGCTGCTCCTCATTCAGGCCCACCGTCAGCACGTGGCACGGACCCCGCTTCACCAGAGTCGGATGTTGGCTCTAAATAAATAATATATATTTACCAGACTGTAAGGAGACAGTGTGATAATGCCAGCGTTACTAAAAAGTTGGAAACGCGGTTAACTTGAATAATATCAGAGCGAAACATTAGTTTAACAGTGCAATCAATAAACGATTTATTCGTTCAAATATTTGTTGTATAAGTATTACAGAGTACACTGAGTACCCAGTCCGTTGCGTATCTCTACTGATAATGGTAAGGAAAACAAGATCACAATTGACATTACTAGAACTGGCTCTGTGTGTTAATTTTACATATGCCCGTGGACTATTACACAAAAAAAATTTGGTTTAATCAAAGCATAAAAACAACCTGGAAATGTTGCGGTAGATCGACCAAAGGCATAGCTGCGTTATCGACGCAAGGAGTGGCGGGGCAGCGGTAGAGGCGCCAGGTGCAGTTCGCTTCATGCGAGGCGCGACGCTTTAGTCGTTTTTCTTGACCGCAGCCATGGCGGCAGGGATAGCGAACCAACTCAGCAACAGCCTCCATGGCACGGTTCCGCACAGACGAAAAGGCGGTACGGCAGACAGGGCAAACGTTAAGTCGTGCCCGGCAACGAACGCATAAAAGATGCCCGCGCCCGCACTGCGACAGCGGCGGCTCCATCCACTCCAAACAAACGGGACACTCCAGTAGACGGAGCAGTTTCTATTCAATGAAATACACCTTTAATATAGACAGTCATGGACGAGTGTGACTTTCACTTAATGGTAATCATCAGCCACATAACATAATTATTCAATGATGTGCTGACGTCATATTTACTTGTACTTCGAGATTTCGAAACTTAAAAACTGAAGTGGAAAATTACATTACAGCACATAACGACCTTTCCACCACCACTAACAACGATGTTACATAATCTAACGAAATACGTATTATAATGACTCCTAAGATGATGAATCTTAATTTGTAGTATTTTTAACGGCCTACTAGATCAATCTATCCTTTTAGATAACAAAAATAAGCTTTGGAATAGATGTTCATCGGTTAATCCTAAAGAAACTAGAAATCCAAAAAAAAATCTGTCGCTTACCAGATTAAATTCTTTAAGACCAAGAGCTTCGTTTAAGCCATCAGAGCCTGTGAAAAATTATAGATTAACGAAAAACACCATAAGTTGTTTTATAAAAATATTTATAAGAATTATTATCATCTTACCATTCTCCCTTTTTTTCTTTTGCCTGCGGCGAGGCACATTTGCTATATTATTATCCACTTCGTTTTCCTAAAATGTAAGTATGAAAATTTATTTTTGTAATGGAAATAAGAAATCTTCAAGATTTCTTATAATTGAAAGAATGTTTTGTGTAGACTTCAATGCTAGACTTTTAAATAAAGACTCAGATTTACTTCAATTCTATTTCTATGTTTAGATGACAACATGGCACTTCCATCTTTATAAATATGAATTTCTGTGTGTGTTTGTAATTAAACTCCTGCTAAACGGTTTGACTGATTTTAATGAATTTTTTGTGTGTGTTCAAGTAAAGCTGAGTATGGTTAAATTTACAATTTGGTCCATAGATGATGTTTTCTTTTAATTCATTTAAAAATTATTTTATTTAAAAAGTGTGTGCAGGACATTTCTGTCGAGTCCGACAGTAATGTTTTAAAAAAACATCACATAGGGAAGACTGTATCTCTCCGAATTCACATAACATGGGATAGCGTAAATCGTAAAATACCGCATCAACTAATGAATTTTCTTGATTAGAAGAATTGTCGGCGGCGGCGGCGTCGTTTTCGAGTCCCGACTCTACTTCCACAATCGGCTCCAAGCTTACATTATTCAGCAGAGGATCCTCTGTAAAAAATATTATATTGTATATTACGACCTGTCCTTTGAATATTGTATATTACTTCTGCACAAACCGTAATTTACAGGACAGTAAAATGAAGTTGCCTTACGCATAAATAATTCTAACTTTTTGGAAATCATCCTACATATAAACACATAATCCATCAGTAAGTTGAATTTGTGTATGGCAAATTTTATCTTCCTTTTGAATTAATCTTATTCCATGAATAGATCGATTTATTTTTAAACAATATGTTTACCAATTAAATATATACGAGAAAGAAACAATTATACTAATAAATAATTAACCGTTGATACAAATATTATCAAAGTTTAGTGAGTTCTGCGTTTTATATATTTATTTTACTTGACGGTAAACATTACCTGTTTAAAAAAAAATGAAAAAATACATTTTTTTAATTCATCATATTAATCGACCTTCCTACTAAACATAACACAATTGGCAGACGGCAAATTAAGGAGCAATGTTGCACAAACAAACAAAACGCAATAGACAATTTGTTTGTTACTTTAAAAAAATGTCACTTACCATCACTCACATTTCCATTTTCATTGGAATTACCATGTATCCGACATGGCGAGAATACGTACGAATCCGCATCATCTGAGTCATCTACTGTAAAGAAAGGGTGCAATATTATTAAAATATTTTGGACAAATAAACATTTTCTAAGAAAAAACAATTGTAAATAACGTCCAGTGTCAGTCGTCAAATGTGTAACAAGCCATAAGTACGATTTTCTATCGTACTTATGGCTTGTTACACATTGAGATTAGTTTCGACTTAAAAAACTGGGGGAAAAAAAAAATTAAAGAATATGGTTGGGCTTTATGGCAACTTCTCCGGCCGTTTCTGCTGACATCGACGTTCTCACGGGAACGTCGATATTAACATAGTTATAAGCAATCTTAAGTTAGAATACTAAGAATTTATATTCAATTATAGATTGAGTGCTGTATGGCAGTCAGCCCGTTTGATTATATTTCATAGTATAGATCATATTTTAAATGGAACTATTTTTATGCCTTTCGTACCGCACATAACCAATTTTGAAAAGTAAAAACACATCCATAAAGTCAGCGTTTAAGAGTACGATTAAATATAAACATAAACTACTAATTACAAGGCCAAGGAGACGAGATAAACTCATATTGTATTATGATTTTATGCGACAAATAGGTCGACAGTACATCTTTGTATTATTAATTATATCATGTCAACAAACCTGACCTCATCTGTCGTTAACTGATTGATATAGAAGTAATTATTTAAATTATTTATCTCGTTTCGTTGGCCGCGCCTTAACTCTCCTTACCGCTAACTGGCACAGTGTTCTGTCCTGGATCATCAATATTTTGTGCCGAAGATGGTGTCGGCTCAGATAATCCTGGCTGGGGCATGGCTGTCAAAGAGCGTTTCCGTGTGAGAATTTTGGAACCAAAATTTTAATCACATTATTTTAATACATTTTTCATAACAGGGCAAAGGAAACATTTAATAATAAGTTGCTTTTCCGAAATTACATTATATTTTAAATGTTTCATGCGTTTGGATATATTACCTTGTTCAAACAAGTTGTATAAACTACAAAATTACTCTGGGCAAAATTGTGTAAAACAGCTCCTTTGACATTTAGAGGATAGATTTTAGCGGACGACTTAGTCCTGTTTGAGAAAAAAAGAACTATTAAAGGTCTTTGAAAAGGTTACTGATTAATTTTTAAAATTCTTTGATCTCTTAATCTGTCCCCATAGAAGATTTCATTGATTCTCACGCCCTTCAGTGCACACATCAATTAACTCCATAAAACAAACATTTAAGTAAAGTTAATTTCAATTGAAATATGTAATGTAGAATGCATAAATATAGCTTTCATCTAAGGGCGTATAAAATGATAAAAAAGAATAGCTAAAAAATTATCATCCGTGACAAAAATTATTACAAAAAAATTTATTATTATTTATTTTTAGTACAGCTTTTCATAAAAACGAGTGATGAATGAAGTTCTGCTGTAATATATTATTTGTTATTAATTAATCAGCAATATTATTAATAATGTCTTCTTGATCAGGTGTATGTGGGGATTCGTCATTTCACTTTATTGTCAAGTTTTTACAGTCACAGTCACACGTCTAGAATATAATAAAAAGTGTTATGTTTTTTCTACTTTACAGTCTACCTGTTAGAGATTTTCTTACATCAATGGCTAATGAGGTCACTATTTTGAGAGGGGAAAGCATCTTCGACTGTTTAAATAGCGACGAAGTACGGAACGGATAATCTAATAGGTAATAATATAATTAAGTTCTTGAAACCATTTACATTAGAATATGGAGTTAATCAAAATGGCATCAGAAATATATTATTAATTATTCAGTGGCAAAAAAATTTACCGTTTAATGGTGTTAATATTTATTATTTAGTAATGTTAGTATAAATACAAAAAATTATGACTATACCAAGTGTTTTCACACTTAAATTTAAGATTTCTCAAAAAGTGAAGTTAACTAATGTGTCCACTGAACAGTCATTTATACTTAAAATAATCGGGCTACACCCGGGATTATTTAAAGCTGCTCTCGTGATTGCTTAGTGAATAATTCTTTCTTTATTTTTGTTTTCTACATACTTTTTTCTTAATTTAATTATTTTATTTAACGCGTATCATGGTAACGATCGATAAACGTTTCACAATGAACAGTTTTTTTTTTGTTTTACAGACCAGAAAAGTAGGGCTGATTTTGTTGCATCCGGGATTGAACGCTGAATCTTCCTCTTAACTATGTAAATAACAAAATTTTTTTTTAAGCAAATATAAAATAAATAAACTCGTTAAATTGTAATATAGATCATTTTTATTTTATCGTTAAGGAACTTTGTGTCTAAATGTATTATTAAATCGCACAAATTTCAACATTTGAAAGTTGCACTAAATATGCTACCTATGGGCCAGTTTATCTCTATAAATGTAAATTATAAATTTCATATTACACATTAGTTTTATAGAAATTTTAATACTACATATTCATAATTAAATATAAACTAAACTTGCTGACCCGCGCTCCTTCGTGTGCATCATACTCGATGACATACAAATTTTATAACCCTTTAAAAGATTTTTAGAGTCACCTTTAAAAAGCCTTTTTTAGAACAGAAACATTTGTCCGTCATACATGATCATTCCGTATCTTTTACGTTTACGCAGCGCAAGCAAGTTTAGCTTTAAAACAAATTAATTTCATATGAACATATTTTCCCCTTTTTTGCAACATTTCTCATTGATCTCCGCTTCTATTAATTGTAGCGTGATGCTGAATAGCTCTCCTAAAAATATGTATAAATTTGATGGGCAAGCAATGAAACTTTTTAATTCGAATCAGTAGTCTCTGAGATTTCCGCGTTTAAATACAAATTGTTAATTTTTATTACATTAGTATACATAGATTATTAATACTGACATTGTGGGTAGTTTGCCAAGATGGCCCTGGATCTTTGGCTTAATAGATGCATGCTAGCAGCGGCGCTCAATACTAACGAATCTGTTAAATAACAATATATTTACTCATAGTACATAATAATAATAAATATATATATTTAATTTAATAATCGTATATGAAAAATAAATAAAAAAAGAATATCTTTATGGCATAACACGCACGTACTACTTTTATTAGTATTCACATGAAAGATGTATATCAGGTAGAATTAACAATTTAACATTATAATTGCACTTGGAAATGATATCTTTTTTTTAAAGATACATCAGGAAGACACAAGGTTCTAAGGATGCAACAAAAGAAACAAAAAAAGCATATAACAGATACTAAAAAGTAAGTTATATTAATATCTAAATCTTATGCAATATTTATTACCAATTAGCATTGCTCTGCAGATTCGCCAGCGTTGATTTTATGTATATGAGTAGTTTATACATAATATTGATGAAATTAATGTAGATTGAGTTAGTACTTTAGCTAATCTAATAAGAGGAATCTTACAAGATAAACAATTTGCTACCGAAAGGCCTTTCAATCGGTCCAGCTCTTTTCGAGATTTACTGGAACAAATAGACATTTATGAAAAATAAATATTTGTTTCTTTCATAAGAACCGTGTGTACATTCATATGAATTAAGAAAAAGCTGTTATTTCAATATTACAGACAGGCATATCAAATTTATTCAGGTGTATAGATAAAATCAAATCACCCATAGGAGATGTCAGTAATCGGTGTAGACGAGATATCCTCTTGATAGCAATCATACGACGCATACTGGATACAGGGCAATTAAGATCGACACGTTGAGTTTCTGGAGGCTCATAATCAGTTATTGATCTGTCAAAAAATTGATTTATTTAACATACTATTCTTAATCCAATGTAATAGATGTTAAAATTGTAACTGCTTAACATGTTAAAATTACTAAATGCTTAAATAAGTTCACCATTCTTAAAATAATAATAAATTGAACTACAATAAGAAAACTAGAGTAGACTTTTACTTGCTTATTATATACATTGCATAATGTCGAAGATTTCAATTTATAGGTGCTTGGAATTTAAATATCTCTAATTATACAACTTCTAATAGGATGTATAAGTTGGAGTTACTTACGGTGTTATGTCAAATGTTCTAACCCTGTTAGACACAGGCCAAGGCCTTATTCTCGATCTGGAGTTATTTAGCCTCGTAGCAACCACAGGTGGAGCTATAAAGATCACCTCACATAAGTTACAGACAGAAGTTTTGTAAAAAATTTTAACTGGACCAAAAAGTGTTATAGACGTCTGATTTAAGCATGAATATCATATGATAGTATTGGGAATAAAAACATTACTTATTGTTCATGAAAGCATTCATTAAAGATTATTGTAGATAATTATTATTCCAATTTGATTTTTTAATATATATTATTAGAAGATTGATACTGACAACTGTTGCTACCGGCTCTGTTTGCAGAATCTGGGTTGCTCTCATCTCTTCGTGTTGATGGTAAAATTTCCACAGGTTCATCAACATTCATTGTCTCCTCATCTATAATTTAATTCACAAATCTAAATCAAAACTACTTAAGCCGAAACTATGCTACAGGTGCCTAAACACGTATCCAATGTTCCATCCAACAATTGTTCAGTATAACTATGAAAAAGGAATCTTAAAAGAGTTTCTTATTTTTTTCAACCATAAACTTGCTTCAAGTCAAATCATTATAAGGACTAGGCATTGATACCAATAAATTTACAATCGCTGAGGCAGGGTAGAATTACCCACCATATGTGTAATTAAAATAAAAATTATTTTAGGGAATTATTGAAAATATACCAGAACTCCATGGATACACAGTAATTCCTAAAGCTTTCTTTACGCTCTCTCTTCGACTCATTGTAGTCCGAGACTTGTGTACTAAATAAAACGCTTCTCAATTTTTAAAAGAAAATTTTAGCTTAATAAGCACAATGTACTGAACATACGAACAAGAATTATAACAACAGGCAGATAGGCACTACAAAGTCTATCACAGATACTTGTACTACTAGTGATAATAATATCTATGATTCTAAGATTAGAATTTAGACTTACCTTCGAGGCAAAGTTTAAAAAAATAAAAGTAAAATTGTGTTATTAATAAATTAAAAGCCGAATTGAACAGCTTACTTAGGTGCTAATCAGCGGATATTATCATAATTGCCAGATTTATATTTAGTCTATCAGATACAATAGTATTTTTGTAATTAGGTACTATTGTCAAATGTCATCTGAGACTGGCGTTTAAAATTAAAATTGAAATTTATTTTTCAGTTGCAAGATTAAACTTGTACAATTGTTGACTGAAGCGTTTTTACGATTTATTACAAATCAAAGCGGATATGGCTGATTTACCTTATCAAGCCGAATATGCTAAAACAGGGCGAGCAGCATGTAAAGGTTGTAAACAAAAAATTGAACAAGGAAGTTTACGTATTGCAGTTATGGTACAGGTCAGTGATGGAGATGAATTTCAAGGACTTTTATCATTCATTTAAATAAAAAAGCATCATCAGTAAACAAACATAATTTAATCAGCAGTACATTTATAATGATTTCACACGGATTATATATGGTTTATCATAAATACATCGACGACTTAGAAAATATGTGTAGAAATAAATCAATTGGTATAAAAATAATTCTTTGAATATTTGGCTTGGAAATTTTGTCTAATCGTTTAAAAAATATTTTATAACGGTATATAATTATTGCACTTTTCATTATCGGCGCTGAAAATCTACGATATTTCGTAATTAAGGCATAATAGATGTTATTTTTAAAGTTTTGTACATAAGGAAAATCATGAAAAAATTAGCTCTTCAGTGAACTGCCGGCGCAGTAATGTTATTATTCCGTGTGTTCATAATTTCATATGCTGCTGCTGCACCTACAAATTGTTTAAACGAATAATTATTAATAGTTAGTACATAAATGAACAGGTTGAAACTTGTACTGTCGCATTCGACGCGTCATACGTGTTGCCTCAGTTAGTCACTTTGAATTTTACTACAACATATAAGCAGTCTAGTTTTGGGATATTCATTCATAATGTTTTATCACATACATATTTCCAACACTTACTAATTTATTTATAAACACTAAATACTATATACTTCTATAAATTGAAAATGCCAATACTACTTTGCAGTGCCGCTACTCTATCCAAGGTTCCACCACATTTTATGGTGGATAATTTTCTAATTTAAGTGAACATTAAGTTTATATATTTTAGACTTGATATCGCATAATGAAATAGAAACCAAAGCACATATCATGCCTCATTAAAATTTGTATGTAAATAAAACATTCATTATATGTTATAGTCTGCATTTCATGATGGTAAACAACCCAACTGGCACCATGAAGAATGTCTTTTCAAGAAAAAGTGTCCCACTGTAGCTGAGATTAGCAACTTCAATAAATTAACAAATGAAGATCAGAAAAGAATAAAAGATATTTTGGGTACAATATTTTTATTTAGAATAAGAACTTTAGACATTCTGCCTTTTAAATAAAACTTTCTTTGTAAATGTAACCCATTATACATCATATGATTTTAAACTTTTAAATAAATCAGTTTTTATCCAGGTAACTCATCTGGTGCAATTATGCCAGTTGAAAAGGGGAAAAAAGGGAAAGCAACTAAACGAAAAGATAATAAAATTCAACCAGGGATTTCAAATTTCTCAGTTGAATATGCGAAGTCAAGCAGAGCTACTTGTAAGCATTGTGACATTAAAATTTGCAAGGTAATATAATTATTTTCTATTTCATTCTTTATTATTATCAATTTTTTTAGGAATTAAGATCTTGGCATTTACATGTTGTAAAAGTAGCAAATTATCTATTAAATCTTTTTGATGTTTTTATAATTCTTAATAGGATGAGGTAAGAATTTCTAAAATGGAGTTTGATCCAAGATATGGAGATGCACCGGCTTGGCATCACGTCAAGTGTTTTGCAGAGAGAAGAACTGAGTTTATGTTTCTAGCTGGTGGAGAAGATATTCCAGGATTTAAGCAACTAAGTAAAGAAGATCAGAATATGGTTAAAGATGAACTTAAGTATGTATTAGTAAAACTACTTTCCTACGATTGTATGATTCATCAAAAATAGACATTTCACTAGAGAAATTTAAAAAATATGTTGTAACCAGCAATCTGCCAGCATTTTCACAGGTAGCCAACATCATCTACATGGGCAAACAATATTATAATATTTTAGTCTTTAAATTGACACATAATGATTATATGTTGTAATGATTGATTAAGTAGTTTCAGTTTGTCTTGGACGAATATCAGGATACGAGATTTTATAAATGTTATAATATACAGGATGTTTTGCGACTACTCCCGAAAATGAAGACATGTGATAGTACTAATAACACTTTTGATGAAAGGACAGAATAAAAATCAATCCTGACTAAAAAAATCATATTTTTGAAACATATTTTTAGCATTATTAAGCTGGATCTTTTTTTAAATTTAATAATCATTTACTCATGTAACATCATCATAGGAATAGCATGTTATATATATATATATATTATTTTTTTATTTTAAGGCCTATTGGTACCAATGGTGGTCCAGTAAAGAAATTGAAGGAAGAACCAAAAGATGCAGAAGAAATAAAGAAGGAGAAAAAACTTGAGAAGGATATAGAGAAGCAAAATAAATTATTCCACAAATATAGAGGAATCTTAAGTGAGCTCAATAAGAAGGATATTCATAAATTGCTTAAAGAAAATTCACAGGAGATTCTTAAAGGCACTGATGAGGTAGAGGATTGTAATTTTTTGTCATTTATTGATAGTAATATATATTTCACTGATTATTATACCTACATCATAAATCTTGAAGTTTGAACTGCATAAATTTAATACTTACTTCATTTTGTGTTTAACATCAAAAGAAAATTTTTCCTTTGATACTAAAGAATTGTGGAACTCGTTACTATTCTAACAAAGAATTAGACCATATCAATTGAATTATTAGTTACCTGCTAATGTTCCGTATTTCTGAGATTCATATCCATTGTTAGTAATATATTATTATGATATCACAAACAGATACTGTAATCTTATAGGTTAATGTATAGAGTAAATACACTTAAATTTACATAAAAGAGTTAATTGACAAATTACGTGAAAAGTCTTTCGAATCTAATGCTGAAAATATGGCATTTATTAATTACTAGTAGTGCCGCGCGGTTTCAGCCTTGTCACAATATCTTTTTAAAATATGGTCTATGTATGAGCTATTTTTCTGTAAAGTTTCAATAAAATTCGTTATAGTTTTCGCGTGTAAGCGGAACAAACGTCTATACATGCTCCGAAACATTCGCATTTATAATATTATATAGTAAGCATAAGGATGTTTATTATGTTACTCTTTTTAGTGTCTTGACCATTTAGCTGATATAATGGCATTTGGTGCACTTGAACCATGCCCAGAATGTAAACAGGGCCAACTTGTTTTGGATACCTTTCACTATAAATGTAAAGGTAAAAAATGTGATGATTTTTCATTTTATTCTTTACATTTCTGTATGTTTAATATGAAATATGTAAATAGGAAATATTAGTGAATGGACAAAATGCAGCTATACAACTAGGAATCCTAAAAGAAAGCCGATGAATCTACCTTCTCCATTTAAAGAGAAGGCTTCGTTCAAAAGCTACAAACCCAAAGTTTCAGAGAGATTGTTCGAAAATGCACCACCGCCTGCTGTTATAGTTGTGAAAAAGGAGGAATCTGTAGAGTAAGTTTAAGATTCTTACACAATTCTTGAAATAAAAATAAATAAGGCCAGCAGCTGAATGTCAGTAAATAACAAATGTTCTAAGGCCTTGAGGTTTGCAACGCGTCTTCTTGGTCTCCTGGTCTTGGAGGTGTCCATGGGCGACAGGAATCACTTACCATTAGGTGAAATTATATGTTGGTTTATCTTCCTATCATATAATAATTCTTTCAAAAATAAAATTTTAATATATCCGATTCATAAGAATATATTTAGATTAATACGTTTTATATAGTGAGAAAAAGTTCCCAATCCCGCCTCTGAAGAATCTGCAATTTTTCCTTTATGGTAAATCGAAGAGTGATAAGGAAACTATCAAGAAACGGATATTAAAAATGGGAGGCCTAGTTACAAGTAAACTGACGGACACTTTGGCCGCTGTAGTTTCTACAGAGAAAGAAGTGGAAAAGATGTCAAACAAAATGGAAGAGATTCGATCAGAAGATATTGAAGTAAGTTAATAAATTAAGAGAATCTCCCTCTTGTAACTGCAACAATAATTATATTGTGTTTAACTCGTTTTTTGCGGCTGTTATCAGGGTTAAGTAATTAACGTATTTTCTCGTAAAATTGTTCAGAAATCAGTAGTTTTAAATAAACTACTGATTATTTAAAACTACTGACTACTCTTATCGACACTATAATACATTCAATCTATTTTGACATATGGGTTTCCATAAAAACGTTTGTATAAAGAAGATATTTTTATGTATCCTTATGCCCTATTTGAGAGACACAAGAATAAAGTTAAAGAAATCTATTCTTTCTTTAAGGTAGTGAATGAAGAGTTCTTTGATTTAATTGATCCGAAAACCGGAACTGTTTCGGAATCCTTAGAGCTGATTAAACAACACAATATTGCATCTTGGGGATCTGATGTAAGTTTAAAAAAATAATCTTTTATTATTAATAATTTAATAATATAGTTGTGTATTCTTTAGTAAGGCTGACTTAAGTATTTTTATTACAGCCTACGAAACGAGTCCCTCAAGATGTAATAGATGGCAAATCTATTCAGAAATCTGGGAGTATGTATGTTAAGTCAGGTTCAGGTGTGACGAAACTGAAAATAAAAGGTAATCTATCTTTTCACATATATTATATCCCTTTATTTGGCTGATGTATACATATGACTAATCCAAAGCGTAGGTAACCTGTATGGGACAGTAGTACATAACCAATGAATTTGCTATTTACTGATTTAGTAGCCCACTTTCAATATACAAAATTATCCTTACTCTGTATTTCTATCTATGTTGTTGATATTGATAACACTTTAGGACAAACGGAAAATTGAGGTCTTAAGTGCAAAGTAACTTGCGCTTTACAAACGTGATTTATTATGAATTCTTAGTTTATACTCATAAAATAGAAAGTAACTTTGTATATATGTTACCACAAGTTGCATTTGCTATATAGTTAAATTAAAATAGTGGTTTTTAGTAGTGCCAATTCTGCGTTAATCTGCATTATATTATACCAACTATGCCTTTTAATGCACCTAAATACGGCAGGTGGCACAGCGGTGGATCCCGATTCAGGCTTGGCAGATGAAGCTCATGTGTACAGCGGCTTCGATGGCAGTAAATACACAGTAGTGCTTGCAAAGACTGATGTGGTCGCGGGCAAAAACTCGTTCTACAAGTTGCAAGTTCTTGAAGCAGATACAAAGAAAAAGTTTGTACAGGCGTTTTTTCGTAAAAATCAACTTTTAAATAATGTTTATATGAGCATTTTACAGCGTTACTGACAGTTGCCGTAAAATAGAGGGTACACGTATCTATATAATATCACTATTCTAATATATGTGCATTATTATGTGATGTGTTTATTATGAATGTAGTGTGATGGAGTAAATGTATGAATCATATTAAAAGAACTATTAATAGTTTGTATAAGATATTTGTTTGAATTTAGTCTACTATATTTTGTGGTAATAATTTAAGAATAAAAATGGTTTCTTTAATTTGTAGAATATGCACAATGTTAGTTTTCAAGCACAATGACACTCAATCATCTAACTATTTTTTTATATAAAAAGGTATGTGTTTACACACATATCTGAAAATATAATGATTACTTACAGATACTGGTTATTCCGGGCCTGGGGTAGAATTGGTACACCTATTGGAGGTAACAAACTGGAAGATTGCAGTTCTCTTTATGATGCAATAAATAAATTTGAGGACTTGTATCAGGAAAAGACAGAAAATCAATGGGATAAGCGAAATGATTTTGTAAAGGTAGTCCACCTCTTAAGCAACATATTTAATTTATATGTATTATTTTATCTGTACCGAAGGAGGAGGTTACTATTTTCGTAAACTAAGAATACCTCGTCGTCGTTGGTCTTTATTTGTTTTTTTTTTCTTTTTTAAATAGAACAAATAAGCACGTAAAAATGACCGTACAATATAGTAATCTATAAATTGCATCTTCGTAATTATAGTTGTGAATATACGTTCAATCTCTAACATATGTTTATTTAATAATTTTTAATTATAAAAATAAGTCTGTACAGAATTTATATTTAAATTGAATTAAAAGGCTCTTGTAATTAAATTCTGATATATTGTTATTAGATTCAACAAATTAACACTGAGGTGAAATATTCTTTAGTAAAAAATATATTTTATGCTTATGTAGAAGCCGGAAGCATACTATCCCATCGATATGGATTACGCTGATACGCCGAGCGATACGAAGGATAATATTATGGTGGACAACAACTGCAGTCTGCCGATGCCCGTACAGAACCTCGTACAGATGATATTCGATGTTAACACAATGAAACGAACACTAATGGAGTTTGAGGTGTGTTCTTGATTCGTATTAATTAAACTACCCCTCTATCTATCATGTATGGACAACAAAAACTATAGTTGCATTGTTAATTTTTTAAATTAATTTGAGTAGTATTTGTAGTCATTAAATAAAATTTAACCATTAACATAAAGTTAGAATATCAATAATAACATCAAGAGAGACGTTGCGTTATGACGTTTCATTATATTTTTAAAATTAAAAACACTTTTCAGCTTGATACAGAAAAGATGCCTTTAGGAAAACTATCTAAAAAACAAATAAAATCTGGATATAATGTCCTTTCACAACTTCTAACGAGCATTCAAAAAGGAAAAGCAGTAAACAGTAAAATTGTTGATTCAACTAACAGGTTCGAAAACGAAGAATATGTTTTATTATAAAGTTTGGTAGTAATTCTTAACATGGCAATAATTTATTTTAATCCAACAGGTTCTATACTTTAGTCCCACATAACTTTGGTATGAACAATCCTCCATTGCTGGACAGTGAAGAAGTTATCTTGAATAAAATACAAATGCTAGACAATCTACTTGAAATTGAAATCGCCTACAGTCTCCTCGGTTCAGGTATAGATTAGATCAATTGACTAAGAATTCTATATCAATTAATCATTTATAATAATTATAGGCTAGAGTTAAAGAAAATAAAAAGGTTTTTTGATGATTCAACAAGATACATTTGTATTTTAGATGAAAAAGATGACGGTATGAGTGCTATTGAGTCTCACTACAAGAAACTTAAAGCAGAAATAGCACCATTGGACAAGACTTGTGAGGAATATCAGATGATATCGGAATATGTGAAGAATACTCACGGAGCAACCCACTCTAACTATACTCTCGAACTTAAGGAGGTTTGTCTTTGTTTTATGCTTAACTAATACTAGATGTTTCTTATAAAAATTAAATGTTCTCCACAATGACGGCCTATCAATTTCAATTGGAAAATTCATAAACTGAATTGGAAACATTGTCATTTACGAATGGTGGTGCGTGAGACGAAACTGGAATATAATTTTAAACGTTCCTAACACATTATTAACACTAGTAGTTTTTTTACAGGCGTCCAATTAATCTATACTAACATTATAAAACTGAAGAGTTTGTTTGTGTGAACGCGCTATCTTCGGAATCGCTGGTCTGGTTCGAAAATATTTTTCAGTGTTTTGTTGTTAGTGTACATTTATCGAGGAAGTCTATACGCTATATTATATTTTCAAAAAAATTTGGGATCCTTACTAAAAGTCCAACAATGTAATCCAAGCTGTAAAAATCAAAATGATACGCGAGCGAAGCCACTGAAAAAAATTAGTGTATTATATAAATGGACCTAATACAAAAACGTTAAACAATGTAAAAATCCACGGCACTTAAAGCCCATCAAAATGTTTTAGTATTTTTCGTAACAAGTGTTATAATCAAAATATTTTCTTTGATTAATAGGTGTTCAAAGTGGTGCGAGAAGGTGAAGAGAAACGTTTCAAACCGTTCCGGAAGCTTCATAACAGACGCCTGTTGTGGCACGGATCCAGGACCACTAATTTTGCGGGAATACTTTCACAAGGTATCAATTTCGTACTCTATATGTACATATCAAGCTATCACATTTATTTATGATAGGTATCTATCAATGAAGATACCGTCAACGTTGGTCCAGCCGTTGCGGAGATTAGTGGTGAAAAATAGACAAACATAAAATGTATACACTATGTTTCTGTTATGGGTACCATACATACTTTGAGATATGCATTTAGAAAAAAAATATAGTTTAATCCTATTATTCTCTAAAGCTCAAAATAAAATAAATTAGAATTAGAAAATTAGAAATAATTGAATAACTTATCTTATGTGATAATGATTGTGTTGAGGTTCGTCATAAAAAATACCGCTGTTTCCTATTTCATAATTATATTGCTTCTTCTCAGGTCTTCGTATAGCGCCGCCAGAAGCGCCTGTAACCGGTTACATGTTCGGCAAAGGGATATACTTTGCAGACATGGTTTCAAAGTCTGCCAACTATTGCTGCACCGATAAAGTTAATCCTATTGGTTTAATGCTGCTCAGTGAAGTGGCACTAGGAGACATGTAAGAAATTTCATTCTTAATTGAATGCGTCAATTTAAAAGTAGTTACACCTATTTTTTCTTAAATACAATATCTAATACAATTCCCCATGTACCCATCACTAGAAGTGTAGAACAAAATTTTATGTCGTAACTTAAATTTGAATTAACTTTGACAATTTATCAAACCTTTTTTTGTTCTAAGGTAATTTTACAACACTGAAATATAGATTATCTTGAAAAACAAACTTAACATCTTCGACTTAAATTTATTGTATTAAACATCACGCTTAAAAATTTTTTTTAGGAAAGAGTGCAAGAAAGCAGAGTATATAACGAAATTACCTCCTGGCTTGCATTCAGCGTGGGGTCAAGGCCGTACTTTTCCAAACCCGGCTGAGAATAAAATATTAGGCGACGGGGTGATCGTGCCTTTGGGAAAACCCATCGATAATACTGAAACTACTTCTCTACTCTACAACGAGTATCCTTTTTTAAATAAAATATTTAACTGCTTACATGTGCTTTATTACTTTGGACATATTTTCTGCTTACTGCGATGAACACAAATGATATAATAATAATTATGATTTTTTAATCAAATTACAATTGAAAGTTTGTGTTGTAATTAGATCTATAAATTAAAATGTTTTCATGGTGGCTAACTAACTCTTCCAGTTACTAGACAGTTAAATGGTCTAATTGCAGCAATGATTTTTGCTTTTATCCATGCATGCATGAAAAGTTAAAAACTGAAAATTCAAAAAAATGTGCAATTTTTCTGTTAATGGATATAAGTTTTTCAAGCATCATATTTCCTGAGCTCTTTATAAGATTCATCGTGTACGATATTGCCCAGGTGAACTTGAAGTATCTGTTACAATTGGAATTCAAGTACAAGTACTAAACAGCAACATGAATCCAATGAAATTAATCATCAAAGTACATTAAATCCTTGGAATATATAATACATATTATATTTTTTGTAAGCAAATTGTTATGATTGTAATGTGAACGTTGTTAATAATGGAAATCTAAAT
>JAOSYY010012389.1:0-13206 GCA_025727935.1 Hebomoia glaucippe
TAAGCGATTTCTGTCGCCCATGGACACCTCCAAGATCAGTAGATCTAGAAGACGCGTTGCCAACCTTAAGGCCTTATATTATTCTTATTTCCAGTATTCAGAAATTCCTCGACTGAAATCGAAACGCGCACAGCACTTCATGACTATTCCATCTATGAACGGTGGTACATGACCCGGACGGAACTTATAAATTATTAGGAGTTCCTCCCACCACATTAAATACTTGAAATGCCTATGTTTTTGACACTCGCACGGCTATAGGCAGCCCGTGCCTGAGGCAGAACATAAATTACATATTTTTAAATGCAACTGCGTTCCGACCGGGACTCGAACACTGTGCTGGTGTCGTGGTTGCTACACAACTGTTAGGCTACAGAGTCCTTATAATATGGTCAGGGAAAAACAATCTCCAAGTAGGCTGTGGACAAAATAAGGTTGTATATGATCTAGGCTTAAGTACGTTGCATAGGTGTAATATATGCCATTGTTTCTACATCAAGAGCTGCCTAGACTATGTTTTGTAAACGCAACACCTGCTGTATCCCGTCGAAATATTTTTTCCGTTAGCGACACTGTTTGTAAATGTTGACACCGGTTGCTGAATGAATTTCGAGGCTTCCGCGATTTGATGTTTGATTTTTGTAGCCGGAAGGTTATCTGTCTATATACATAATACATAAATATGCACCATGTGTCTGTACGTTTAATTAATTTATACGTGTACAATATGGATTGTAAAAGACAGAGAACAGAATAAAATATTTAACGTTTTTGTCTGTGTGTCTGTGTCTCTGTACCAGCTAATCTCTGAAAGTACTCAACTAATTTTAGATTCAGGAAATAAATTTTTTATTTTCTTTTTCAAGATATATTTTCAGTTTTAATTATTTTTTTAAGACATTAAATTTTCTTTTATAGAATACAATAAATCATTAAGACCTAAATGTCTGCATTTAATGCGTATATTTTAAAATAACCCGAGAAAAGATGCAGACACAAGCTAGTTTTTCGTGTCCAGACGTTAATTAACCTTTGCACAGTTAATTTTGATGAAATTCAGTATGATTTTTGCTTTTGTACGAGAGTGTAACCGCGGAAATGCAAGTAATGAAAATAAATGATGTAATTATATTGTTATCCGCATAAACAGAATTGTTTGGGACTTAGTATTTAGTTATTTCAAAGAAAATCGAACAGACATATAACTGAACTGAACTGAAATAGACTATAGAATACAAAATAATACATAAATACATACTTAAAATGTTTCACAACTTAGTTGTAAGTTAGAAAAGAAAAAAAAGACGTTGAACAGATTAGTAAAGTTATTATTAAGTTATAAATACAAGGAGGTTTTAATGAAGACGTTTTTAGTTTGCTGAAATTAGATTTAATTCTCGCGTATTTTACGTGATTTTTAGGATTATTTATAATAAGAAGCTTCATGCATACATTCTCTCTAGGGAGAACATTAAACATTGTGTGTAGTACATTAAAATAAATTTAGCAATTCTTGGGGAATTTACATGAATCAATTTACGAAAAGACATTCTTTTTAGTGTGAAATTACCTCATAAGAAACGCCGAGACTTATTTCGCAGATATTTTTTACATGTTTGCACACAATCGGGTAATATTAAAATAGTAATTTTTTTTAAACTCTCTATACAGGGTGTTTTTAGACTGTTCCCGAAAACGAAAACTGGTGATAGTAGTTACGACACCTTTGATGATGGGACAGAAAATTATTATAATTATTTCCATCGAACAAGACAGCGTTAGTTATTTCCAATTTTTATTTTATCAGCTTAATTATTCCTACTGACTACTCCTTTTGTGGAATTTAAAAATTCTAATTTGCGTTAGCTTTGCTGCTTTTTTTTTCAGTATTTTTATGAAGTTATCGTTTAATTTAGCTGTACAAACATGATGGAGCGTAAATAACTCTAAAACAACGTTTTAAAAATGTGACTTTTTTATAGTGACGATCGTATTTTTTTCCGTCCCATCATCAGAAGTGTCATAACTACTATCACCAGTTTCCGTTTTCGGGAGACGTCCAAAAACACTCTGTATAATGTCCACACTTTCGTCCATCGACTATAGAGCAGTTCATTTGAATTTGGAGAACGTTAACGTTGTCTTTGAATAGAATGTATTCATATCAGAGGTCATATACCTTAGTGATCACCTAACTTGTCCCATCATCTATCGTATTTGGTTACAATATTTGTATGCTGATATCAGTTCTTCTTGGCCGAGTCAATATTGTTACTGGCGGTCAGTGAACTGTATTGCATCGTATTGAGAATCTTGTAACGTATTTTAAACAAATAATTATAGCTATTAAAATTTAAACTATAATGTGATAGGTGTTGTCTACCTGTGGTGTCGTAGTTCGTAAACGATTGAACTGATTTTAATATGGTTTTTGTTTGTAAGTTATAAATATTTTTGACGATTTTCCGGGGTTACGTAGAGTGTATGATATTGTCGTATCGTAATTTAATCTTGTATATACACATTTAGATGAAGGTAGTAAGGTACATTTTAATTATTTGTGTGTAAAAACCCGTGTCACAAATTATGTAAATATAACCCATTTCAGCAAAGCATTAAAATTAATTTATTAACAAATTAATGGTCGCTTACTTATTGTACCTATAAACGTCGGTAGTAAACACTTATTTACCTATACGGCCTTCTTTGATTAACCTTAATATTTAAATCCGAATTGTCACTAATGACAATGTCAGTGATACAAAAAAGCAAAATCAACAATTGTCAAAGGACCTTATAAAATGTCAATTACTCATATTGTAAAAAGTTTTTAATGCAATTTATGATAACTACACTGGCAAAAAGGTTAATGTATCGTAAACAAAGAGACACTTAACAAAAACTATGTGAACAGCTGTTTTAAGTGTGCCTTTAATTATTAAATCTTTGCTCTTATCGAAATTATACTAATACAATGTTTTTGAGTGAAAAATGTTGTTTTAATTGTTAAATGGCATTCCTCCGCTATGAGAAATTTAAATTTTCTATTATAATTGAATCAGAAATAGGAAACTAGAACGGACAGATATACATTCTTAATTTTCTCGTCTATTTAATTATCCCGGTTAACCTCTAAAACAGCTGCACTAATTTTGATAGGACTTCAATAAGGATATAACTATTATAAATAGTAATTTAAATCAATTTTTTTCACTATCATTGCCCCTTAAAATTGTAGTAAATAATCCGGGTGAAACCCCGGAGAACGTCTACCAGTTAATATATTCATAGAATAATAATATTTTGTCTCTGAGATATAAATTACCTTACATAAAATTATAAATGAATTATTGATCAAAAAAAGTAACGATCTCTATCTAATCATTGCTATCATCTCAAACTGTTACAATTAAGTTAAAACTGTATTCAATTATTGCAACAAATTTATCATATATAATAATTTCATATATATTTTTTGTAACATCGTTATGTAAGATTTCTATCGATCCAATATTCTGTCGTCGTTTAAGCGTAAAAATTACTAAACAATTACGTCAAAGATAACTTCATACGAGATAAGGCACCTCTTGTTGAGAAACAATTATAATTATAATCTTAATTCTAAATGATTGCAATGTACTATATGCTTCTATTTTACACGGATGTAAGGCAACTAGATGTGCCTAAAATTATTTTTAAAATATTAAATCATGAAATACGAATTATATTTATTCACATATGAGATGCTTTCCAGTAGTTGGGCTTGTTGGTTATCGAGATTACGTGATCATTATATATATATTTTTTTTTATTATAATGGTATCTATTCAGAATTTTAAGATTTAAACTTTTTAAAAGTGAATTTTAGTATTATCGTTAAGCCACAAATATTTGTATATCCATAAAAAATAAATAGCCCGGTAGCATATAGTAGACGATGTCATGACGTAAGTTTTCACCATTTAATTTTGTTGATACTTATTAACAGACAAGTCGAGGTGTATTTTGTAGTAAGTGAAGTGTCAGTCTCATAAAGTTATTAAATATTCTGTAAGCGCTATCAGAATGTTTATCAACAATTGGCAATATGTGTTATAAAAAAATCTGAGGACTATCTAGACGTACTTATATCTATGTACAAATTGAAGGTCACTCATTTCATCTCGGTTAGTTTTCGCAACAATATAATTTTAAATAATACATTTTCATTGTTACATGACCCTCTTTAGCGTTATAATTATATATATTTCTTAATATTATATTCTTGCGTTCTTATTCTGTTGTAATTAGTTAATTTCGTCGTAATAATTACGAATTATACAGTTATTTTTTGTGTGTTAAAACTGTCTATGAATACGAGAAAGTTTACATATCATATAAATATCTTATTATAGAACTATAGTTACTTCCAGGCAAAACGTTTTATTATTAATTACTATTTTGGGATTTTTTAAGAGGTTCTATTTATATATGTGATATAAAATAACGAAATATTTTTACAAGAAAGATTTTGTAAGACGGACCTGAACTTTGATAATTATCATATATAAAAAATACTATTTACTAGTGCATTTAAAACAGCAGAAATTAAATATTTATTTCAAAACAGTAAAATCATGGTATGTATAATAGTATAGTGTAACTTACGTCAACTTGTAACATTAAAGACTCGGACACAGTTGCTTATTTACAACTATCAAAATTCTGAAATTATGTTCGATATCCATAAGATTTTAGTTTTAGCTTTTAAATTAACACTTCCAGACATAGGTAGCCATTTTTTCCTCCCCATAGGTATAGGCAAGTATGTTCTCATCCTTATGCTATCTAAGGACAAGGCGCAGACGGATTTAAATCGATTTCTATGTAAATAAACCTGACACAAACTCACCTAATTTACATGTTAATTTCAATGATAACTTGCTTCGTTATTTTAGTTTTTATTTGCTAACGTCAATGCCGTTACCGTATTGAAACGGAAATAATCTTAAGTATCATTGTGTTTCAATTTTAATTATTTCAATCTTTTCGTAGAAGTCTTAGAAACAAATTTTATATGCTACATTATGATTGGTCATCTTCAAAGGATTACTCTGTCAAATGTCAAACGCCATTGACAGATTGACAATTTATAGACGAAAGAGGTTGTATTATATGTTATTTTATTAAACACGGTTATTCGTTTATAATAATGTAAGTAATTAAAACTTTTGATGATAATTTTTGACATGCTTTTAATATTCTGTATCCTATATAGTGAATGTTCCACTAGATTCTAAATATAGTACATTCCGTGTAACGTGATTATATTTGATAGAAAGCAATACAGATGTATCGGGAAAGTGAAGTAAGGCTCCTGGGAGGAGAAGTGCGCAGAATGCTAATAACATTTCCATTACGCAAGTCATTAATGTGCAAATTGTTCAAGAGGGCTCTCTCATTTTAATTGATACCTAAAGAAACAAATACGTGAAATTACCTAATTAATTTCTATTACGTTCTAAAAGGTTTAATTATAAAGAATAAACACTAACACAAATAATTTATTAATAAAGTTGTATATAAACTCTATTTAATTTTCTAATTTTAGGAGCTTAGGGAGATATCATTGCAACTAAACAGGTAAGGATGGTGTACAAATGTTAAAATCAGATTATGCTTAAGCCAGCCAGCCCTATGCTGACGCTACATTGAAATAAAAAAAGAAAAACCAAAAAGGTCGAGGTTTGCTCATTGTGTTTTTACATTCAAAAATTATGCGTGTCACGTGAAATTATAATATGTCATATTGCAAATCGAAAGTAATGTCTGAATCAGCGACCACAAGTTGTGGTACAGGGTTGCTTTTAAATTTTAATAATAGGTACCGAATATAAGTTTTACAGATTAATTTCTTCAGTCTTTGTTACATTATTGTCGTTATGTATAAACAATTTTTATAATACTTTTGGTCTTACCAGCTCTAATTCTGCGTATAAATTATTTTTAAACTGTACAGTAAAACTGAAGGTTTTTAAGATCACGTGCGGAAACTAAATTATAATATCTATCTGTGAAAGACTCCTCAAAATCGACCCATTTCAGAAATTAATTAGAACAAACTAATAATACTAGTAATAACGTATATGTTCTCATATGCACTAGGAAAAGCTGTTATTTTAATATTATAAACAGACAATTAAAAAAAAATTATGTATATAATTATAGATTAGTGGTGATGCTGTAAATTAAAAGTGTATATTAACGTGTTTCACTTCTAGATATGTCATTTTTGATGAGTTGATGGCCCTAAACAAAGATGACTGATCGAAAATTCCATGAGAGAAAAGTTTGACAGGCATTACGCATGCGCGGCGCGGGCGCTGTATCCCGCGCGTACGCGAAACCATTCGACCGCTTTCCCGCCAACACCATCACTCTCGCATTATCTGTGCTGAATTTAATGTCAACGTCAGCTATACATGTTACAATTTTAAGAATATTACGGAAACAAATTAGTTAGTTTCGAATGAAGATAATTTTTACTTTTTCCTGGAAAGCGGTGTAATTTATAAAAATTACATCTTACAATACACAAAATTATTTAACAGCTATAACATAGACTATATGTATAAGAAATGACCGAATTCGCTGTAAGAAGTAGTCAAAACATTTAGCAAATGATGAAATTAAAAAAAAAAAGATATTTTACGAGTTCTGTCAGTTTGAAAAAATCGTATGGTATCAAGGTCACAGCGATTTTAACAATTTAACAATAAGTACTTATTATCAATTTTCAATAGTTTATTTATAAAAAATAGTATTTTACATAAAGGCTAGAATACCACACAGTTGCTTTGATTTAACAGTAATTAATATTTCTCAAAAATGTACGTTTAGGTTAAAATTAGTATTTTGGCGCGTTTCGAAAAAAATTGTGAAATAAATATTTATAATGTGAAGTTAGCTGTTGATTATAGTAGTTTCTCGAATATCATAAATATACCATGTTATTTATATATTAGCAGTGGAGGTTAATAAGTATATTTTAAACATTCGTGTGTGTATGTGATTTTAAATAAAATATCGTGGTGAATTGTATATAATTGTGATAAAAGTGACTTAGACTTATACATAAGAGTTGGCTGGGATGGAGACTTCATGTGTACACACATATATTATGTAAGTAGTTTATGCTTTATGACAAAAAGGCCGAATCTATACGTTGTTATCTAAATCTATACTAATATTATAAAGCTGAAGAGCTTGTTTCTAAGAAACCGCTAATCTCAGGAACCGCTGTTCCGATTTGAATATTTCATTCAGTGTTGGATGGTACATTTACCGAGGAAGGCTATAGGCCATATTATATTTTTAAATAACATAGGTATTCTTGCTAAAAATCCAATAATGTAACCCAAGGTGTAAAAATCTAAATGAACGCGAGCGAAGCCGCTGGTAGAAGCTAGTTACATATACATGCATATTAGCAAGGATTAATGTACATTGTTGCTACGAAATTTAAATTTAATTATGTCGTTTAATTAAAGAGACGTTTAGTTTTAATGTGGACTATATTTTAGATCAGAATTGGCATTTATATTACCATTATTTCTTTACTCAGTGTAATGACATACACGCGTATTAAATTTGAATATTCATTGAGAACAGTTCATTTCACCTTTGACTTGATATCCGCTACATTGAACAATGACAATGAAATTATTTGTTTTTACTTAGTGAACTCTCAGAGGATTCGACTTTTTTTAATTATAGAGTTTATAGCCTAACTCATACTATTTCTAAAATTATAAATTCGTCTTTGCACAAAATTTTATAAAATAAATCAATTTAATTTTAGGTTCTGAGACCTAAAATTAAAATGATTTATTCTGCGTTTTCAAGGATTGTGATTATTGTTTGGATTATGTTAACAGTTTTTTGGAATTAAGGATCACCAACTAAACAAAATTTTATTTAAAATGCAGTTTATTCGAAATACTTTCCACTATCGTACAACAAGACTAAGTATAATATTTGGAAAAACGAAAATAGAATGTGTTTTCCGTAAAATATTTATGGGTATATCTGTTAACATAATCTATGACCAGCATTTTTCAGGCGATCGTCACTGACCTCTGCGTATTGATTGACTCTCAGAGGTAAACATCTATTTAGCATAAATGTTATAAATCACGTTATATTATGTACTCGATTGAACTTGGGATTATACTGTTTTCGATCTTTGATACGAATTTTAAATACGATTGTTGTATTTCGAATAACCCTCATTTCCGTCACGGACGATCTTGATATAGATTACTTTGATATTAATTTGGATTAAGATATTTGAAACGAACAAAAAGCGTATTATTTGTCTGCTTTAGACTTTAGATTCGGTTTTCGTGAATCATCAGGAAATTCTTATATTATTAAAGTTTTAATTAATATTAAATTTGACCTAACTCATATAAATAACGAGAATGCTTGATAATAATAAACTAAACGAAATAAGCAAAATTTTATTAGACTACCTTTCTCAAATTATTAATCAAAAAAAAAAAAAAATTGTCAAAGAACGAATTGTTACAAGATTTGAACTGATAAATATTTTTTTGCATAAGGCAAACGAGCATACAGTTCACTTATGCTACGAGATTCCTGCTGTCTATGGACACCTCCAAGATAATTAGATCTAGAAGACGCGTTGCCTTAATACTTAAGTCAAGTCATTTTGGCTTTTTAGGACGTTCTGCTTCCGACCTAATTTATTTTTATTTCGAGTATTCGGAAATTCATAGACTGAAATTGAAATGCGCATAGACGCACGACTTTTCCATCTATTTTGGAGTATTGAAAAATCTGAAAAGGCTTTAAAGGAACTCAGATGGAGTCTTTGAAACAAATATTTAGAAGTTACGATAATACATGTTACAGTTACATAAGTTTTTATGTAGCAGAGGCTGAAAATATGTTTAGATAAGATCTTTGAATTCGAGTAATTGGCATATACACTGTATACAGGTAATGTGACAATACTGTATGAATAAGGATTGCATTGAGATTGTTCCCACGACACACGTTTACCGGAATTGTGAGAAGTTATCTTTGTTAGGGCTGTCAAATCCTTTTAAGATCATGACTAAAACAAGTGTTTTATATTGCTTCAAAACGAATGGACTAATTTTGATGTCTTTCTTTATAAAGCTGAAAATGGAGATTATTTTTAGATATATCTTTTGTGCTCAGGTTCTGTAATTTATTTATCAGAGTCAGTGATAGACGAGGCTCATTTAATGTATTTCAATCTAGATATATTTATATTTTACTAACATCGTCTAATATATAAAATTCTTATGTCACAGTTACCATACTTCTTCGAAACGGCTTGAATGTTTCTGATAACATTTTATATGTATATTCGGTAGACCGAAGAATAGGTTAGCTATTTTTATACCTTTGAATAAGGCCATGAGCTGGACCCAATGTTTTTATTTATTTTTATGATGTAACAAAAATATACTGATACAGCTTCGAATTTTCACCTTTTCAGCATCAACTCCTATTAATCTAGAAGGCAAAACAGTGTTTTCCGGGTTAGCTAGATAGATAAAATTATGTATAGTTATTTAATAACAAGACGCAATTTTAATATCATTTACTACTATTATTTTTTAAATGTGTGATAAACAGTTTATAGAAAATTTTAATTTTGGCAAAAATATGTTAGATAAGGAACGAATTTGTTAGGTTTTCCGTTGGAATAGCGAGCTCGTTATATTCGTTTTTTTATAATCTTTAGATTAGATAATGTCGTATAAATTATTTTGAATGTACTATGCTATTAGTAAATACAATAATAATTATATAAATATTGTTTTTTATTTTAGGAACATACAGACAGAATTTAAGTATTACAAACATTTTAATTTCGGATTAATCTTGAAGAATACATGTAGACGATTATATATTTAAGGGTTTTGAGTTAGTTTTTTTGTTGCAAAGTATTTTTAGGTATTTTTTTTTTTCTGAAAGTGTACGTTAAGATAAAAGCGATTGTGACAGCCCTAATTAAATGCAGATTCACGTCATAACTCAACACCTGAGTTGATAGCATAAACATCTCTTAAGAAATATCATTCGTAGTATTCAACTTTTGTACTCTTTTCCACAGTAAGATACCACACACGAATAATTTTAATAAAACTATTTGTAAGGTTCAATTTCAAACCGAAAGCAAATTTTTGAATTTAAAACATTCGATAACTTGAAATCTGACCCTGTTTTGCCTGTTTGTAGTAGTTAAGTATTGCATGAAACACTGAAATAAAGTTTATAGCAAATGACATGATGCAAATCAATATTTTCTTAAAAATGAGACGTCTATTTCCAAAGATTACATCTGTCTTTGTAGTAAAATTCATCATACTTGGTTCAGCGATTAATGTGGACAAGCGTTATCAAAGCATACGCGCATTATGAATTTGTCGTTGTGTTAAAAATATTAAAACGATCGACAAAGAACTTTTAGAGGTTTTGCACATACGTAAATTAAATTATAACATATATAAAAGTGAGTTAGAAATCGCTGAACTAATTTTGATGAATTTTGACATAGACATAAGTGGGATTCCAGACGTGATTACTGCATACGTCTTTCTGCAAAAATATTGGAGGGCGAGAAATAGGGGGTGATGTTTACGTGGAACTTCTTATGTCAACGCATCTCTTCCTAAGTTGACAGAAAAAAGTACTTGTAAAAATTAATAAAACATACTTATTTGATTTTTTTCAAACTAACCTTTAATGGCGTTACTATACAAAATTTATCTTCATGAATTTAAAATGTGTTTAGAATGTTTATACTTATAGTAAACATCTGGAAAAGGATTTTTTAAAAAGTACATCTTATATGAACAAATTCTTTGCGGACGCAACCGCGGTAACTCGCTAGTTATATACATATATAGATAATTATGTCTACCTCTTATCAGTCTTATTGGCCTTGCATTATCATTTGGTACACGTGCGCACAGACTAAATAAGCGATAAAACCGTTCGAAATGACATTTTCGAATTTCAAATTTCATGCTGCTCATGCTCATATCGACCGTTGGGCGTTCTAATTTTGAAATCAAAAATCGAAGCGAAGATGGACGACGGTGAAAGCGCGGTCATTGGTCGGTGCTGCGTGTATGAAATCACGATTACCAACATAATTAAGAATTATAAATGTTTTTTATTGTCGCGTAATAAGGTTCCATTTGAAATTCACGAGGTTTTATATAAAATTGTTCAACACTACCGCAAGCGCACGCGTCTAAGATGTAATTGTCCTTTTGTTAATAGCTGTTAACGTAATAATATTTGTATACTGATTAAATTTACAATTTAGATTTGAAAACTTTATACTCCCTTGTACTAGCAGTTACTGGTGCTATTTAAATTATAATTTGTTCTATTGTTTTCTATTCGTCTAAAACGTACAATGTCATTCTGAT
Source organism: Hebomoia glaucippe (assembly GCA_025727935.1). Lineage (NCBI taxonomy): Eukaryota > Metazoa > Arthropoda > Insecta > Lepidoptera > Pieridae > Hebomoia > Hebomoia glaucippe. The sequence continues at coordinate 11,481 of JAOSYY010012389.1, forward strand.
TTTCATTTATGAACAGTTTCGTATGACTTATGAAGCAAACGGGCACAAACCTAATGTAAAAGTTTTTATAGTAGATTCTATTATCCTTATAAGTAAATAAAAAAGTTATTTGTATGTATGTGTATCTGTCCAAAAAACAACAAAACACGTCTGCATGACTGCTAGTTTTGCTGGTGCCCACGGGTGACGGTAGTCACCTGCCGTATACATCTTTGCCCCTCCATAATATAAAAACAAAAAAACATCAGATTTTACCAGTTTTCTTGAGCTTAATCTCCAAAACTACTCTCTTAAAAGTTTGTAGTGATAAACTTTGTTACATTTACTGGATATTTTAAGACATCAGAATTTTTGAGCTTCTAATTCACCATTATCTAGATTCAAATTTATTTCCAAAAGCGTTCATTTTTAATTAACACAGGTGGTCAGCGACAACGAAATACGATAACAGGTAGAAATTTTATCATTAAGAGATAAATGAAATCAGCAAGTCAGTAAATATCTCACACAAACAACTCAATTACATATTTATAATAATACATTATCATAAGCAACGAGTAAAATTATTCGCTATGAAATTTCACGGTGTGATTTGAAAATGGAAAGCTAATTGTTGCGACTCAAGGAAAGTGTTAACAACAAGTAGATGATATATAAAGACATGAAATACTAAACTTTGCCCTGTCTTCGCACGCGTTCTTATCGATTTTGTCAACCACTTCTAGTTGGATGCTTTAAATAAAACAGACAAGGGGTTCTACTGATTTATTATTATGTAATCAGTTTATGGCCAAGGATTTCCTTGTATTGTTCATTTTGGCCAATCAATTCTTGTTGTTAAATGAAATCATTAATAACTTATATTTCAGTGCATTGATACCTGGTATGCTCGATGTTACGTAATTTTCAGCAATCGAGAAAAATAAATATGCAAACTTGAATTTTTCACAATACCAAAATTCATCGCAATCAATCCAGTCGTTTAGGTGAATAAGTAAACTTTCGCATGTCAGTTTGAAACATTTTTCTGTAATGAGGCAAATGATCGTACGGCTTCCTTGGTGGTTATTATGTCACAAAAAACCGCATGATACTTCTCTCATTCGTTTGGGATCTATGATGCAACAGACAGCTAAAATTTATAACACTCTCTTCCAGTTATAGTTTCGATCTATTTCCTGTTTCTATGATCTTAATTTTCTCGCAAGTAAAACAGTAGGCCATCGCCAGTCTTATAGTAAACGTTGGATCAATAATGTATTGCTGAACGACAAAGAAATGTCCAGGTCAGGCGACGAATTATCATACAATGTGTGAAATGCGCCCATCGGCGAGCAACTTAGCTCATGGAATTTCATTTTATTGTTCCGATACTTGCCGGTCTTTGATTGTGTAATTCTTAACCGATTCAGAAAGGGGAGTTATCATTGCGAGGTTTTATGTCTTATTTCCGTCATATTAACGAATTAAAAAAATAGGACACAACAGTGTCGATTTCAGTCTATTAATTTCAGAATACTCGAAATAAAAAAAATAAGGCCGTCATTGGCAACGCGTCTTCTAGATCTTGGGTGTGTCCATGGGCGACAGAAATTGTTTAATATAAGTGAACTGTATGCTCGTTTGCCTTCCTATCGCATAAAAAAATCTATTAGACTTTCATAGACTCAATTAGTTAAGTAGTTAGTGAATATACATATAAATAAATTCAAAGTGTCTGTTCCTG
>JAOSYY010012400.1:0-15909 GCA_025727935.1 Hebomoia glaucippe
TAATCGAACTCAATGCTTTCAACATCATTCTTACCATAAATAAGATTGTGTAAAGTGTCCTCCATCAGCAAATCGGCTAAACCTTACGCTCCCACGTCTTTGTCTAGCCTAAACTGTAGCGAGTGCTCATTCAAAACATCCGGTCACTTGTGAAGGCCTTTAAGACCAACAACTTTCGTAACTTAAAAAAAAACATGAGCTTATAAAGCAACGTAAGCTTCACATACTAATGTACATTTACTATTAAACGTTTCCAAATAATTGTAAAAGTCAAGCAATTATGCAAGTACACTGGAGTTGTACTAATAAGTACGATTGGAATCGATAAACTTAAACAAATGCAGTCAGAGCACGTCTGCCCTTACATTAATTGGCAACTCGATTGGATAGTATTTGAATCTCAATTCACAAAAGCTTTGTTGGAGCTTTGTTGAGCTTACGAGTTGTACTAAAAACTACTTGTTGTACTAAATAGATTTTTGTTTAAACTAGTTTAAACAAATGCTGTTATTCAACGATATATTGTATTATTTTTTTATCGGTTGAGAATTTAAGGGTCTTGGTACGTAGATGATTTTAGCTATATGATCTACTAGCTTTGGCCAGTGGCTTCGCTTGCGTTTTTTTCGATTTTCACACTATAGAACTTTTAGTAAAGATCCCTAATTTTAGCCTTCCTAGATAAATCTACTGTATAACACTGAATTTTTTTTTAAATCAGACCAGCTATTCCTGAGATTAGTGCGTTCAAACAAACGAACTCCTCAGCTTAATAATTTTAGAATAGATTTATCTCTGTTTCGAGTATTCGGAAATTCATAGGCTAGTCATTTTATTACATAAATATTAGTTTTAGTTTAATTATAAACTAGAATATAAATTGTATCCGATTTCTCACTGTATACTTTGGAGTTATTTATTACCAGGCTATAAAATATATTATCGTTTTTATGATAGGAAATAAGGTTTGTTTCACTTTTATCAAATACTGACCGGCGAGATATTCTTTGACATAAGTAATTTAGTGATTAAACTTCTTGATAATAAATGATAAGTAATAATTATATATTTATGTATGAGGTAAAATTTTAACAATATACACATGACTTTTAAAATATGATTTTGAATAGTTAAATATGACTTATCTTGATTGATACTATGCATCGGAGGGCTCTGTAACTCAGCGGTTGGATAAAGCAACCGCGACGCCAGAGCACCGGCTTCGAGTCCCGGCCGGAGCGCAATTGCATTTTAATAAAATGTAATCTGTGTTCTACTTCAGATGACTGTTAAAAATACAGGAATTTCGAGTATTTAATATTGTGTGAGGAACTCCTAATATATTATAAGTTCCGACTTAGTCACGTACCACCGTCCAGAGATGGAATAGTCGTTGTGTGCTGTGCGAGTTTCGATTTCAGTCTAAGAATTTCCGAATACTCGAAATAAAAATAAGTAAAGCCACTAGCTCTTACTAAAAATAACATATGATGTAACATAGCCAAAGCCTTAAGGTGGGTAAATGGTGTCGCCAGGGCGACAGGAGTCGCTTAGTATAAGTGAACTGTATACTCGTTTGGCTTTCTATCACATAAAATAAAACCATATTAATGCTGTGTAATACTTTTTCAATAAGTATGGTAGCTTTTAATCTGATATTTCCTTTTTCCAACCGGAATCTAAGCAGCTTAATTTCCTTTAAAGGGGACCTTTATTTCGACACGCTCATTTTTACATTATTGGCCGACTAGCGTGCAATTCACCAGATAAGATTCTTGCATCAATTATATAAAGTTATTAATTATTCACGTTGTGTTGTCGACCCATTTATTTTGAGTTTGACCATTTGAAAATGCAGGTTGATAATGATGTGAGTGTCAACATACATCCTTATTAAAATTATTATATTCGAAAGCTTGTATATATGGATGTTTGTTACTCTTTCGCGCGATAACTACTGAACTAATTTGAATGAAACTTTTTAGAAATATAGCTCATGCATCAGAATAACACATGGGATATATTTGAAACGGTGCAAACCTCCGTGCACTACTAGTATAAATATAATTAAAAAATTCTAACAATCATTAAAACAACATGCTTATAGATATAAGATTTAAAAATTACACAGTAATACCTTACGCGAGGGATACGTTCCGGAAAAAATCGTGTTAATCAAAATTCGCGTATATCAATTTTTATGATTAAACATAATCAAAATTTAATACAAAAAAATACAAATCATTTTAATTCTAAGAACATTTTATGCAGTACATACTCTTATTTTTAAGGAAAAATATATATATAATGTCTTTAGGGTAGCGTTATGTTAACATTCTTGTAATATACGTTCATAACACCCAAAAGTGTTTTACAAAGTTGTAATAGCAAATATAAGTTGTGGGATTTGCATTCGTATGTACACGTTATTTTGCTAGACTGGTTACGAAGATCGGACCCAGCGCGAAGGTGTGACTCACTGACGGTAGTTTCGTTTCGTGAATCATCTTTGTTACGCTGGTACTAAATTCACAATGCTAATACGTTGCGCGCTGATACGAATTGGTGGTGCAGAAAAGCCAATTATGGTTAATAGCACACTTTAGTATTTAAGCATCTTTTTAATGTTTTAATAAATAAAAAAAATAAATAAAATTGTTTGAAATTCGAGTTATAGTGAAACCGCGTAACGGGGTCGCGCTAAGCGGGGTATTACTGTATTAGACAAGACACCAATAGAAGGTACAAGATTTAAGATAATATTTTTTTATCTTTTCAGACGCGGTCGTTGCACTCTGTACAGAGCTGTTGGATCGACGCGTGGTGCTTCACAATTATGCGCAAGGTCAGCGCTGCCACTCGCCATATCTTTACGACCATCAACAATGCCCACCACCACACAGCCAGCACACGACACCACAGAAACAGTTCTCATTGAACCACGTCTCGGAGAATTTAATGTTAGATATTGAACCTATAACGAAAATATAAATTTTAAATTAAGAACTTTGAGCACAGTGTTTTACGTGTCTCAAATCGTAGTCAGATGTTTTAGAAGACTTCATCTGCGTGTAAGATTCGTGAAGACTTGAGAAGATATGAAAAGACAGTGATAGATTCACACAGGACTTGTAATCGTTAGTTTTTAATATTAGACATTCGTGCGGTTGTCAATTGGAATAATGTTTCAATGGTTATTCATATCTGAAATTTCTATCTGAATTTTGAATCTTGCTGATATAATATTTAGTATATAAAAAAATAATTAAACATGTATAAATGTCGTTAGATAGTAATTAGCTTGCGTTGTGAGGTAATTTATTTTTGTTAATATATAAATATTGTAATAATGTGACCTAATTTATTATTCTGTATTGTATGAAGATTGCGTAGAATAAATTATTTATAACGGTGTTGTTTGTTTTTTATTTTTTTTAACCCAAAATTACAAAAAAATCCAATTTGAGATCTAATTCTCCAACAAGCCTTAGAAAATAAGACACTTTTTAAGCTATGATGATTACAATTTAATTTTCCTGTTTAAGAAAGTGATTAATGAAATAGACACAAATGAAAATTTGGTATATATAATTTTTCAAAATTGGTATATACAAATACAAAATAATAATAGCTTTGATTTAGCAGTTCATCTTACAATATAATTACATTTAACACCAGTTGAATTTCTGGCTAGTATAGGTTAGAGTTCGCCATAGAATTAAATTCTGCATTTGTCCTTACCGAGTACATGCCACTATTATTTTAATATCACCCCCGACCTTAAACGCCTTTATAAATACTTATTTTATGCACATTATCGTAGCACCATACGTGATTTATCTAAGTACACATTTAATAGTAATAATTAATTTAATTAATTAATATCAATAACCAAATATTTATTCAGAAGTTTTGAATGAATTGTGATAAGGATAGAAGCGTTTATCAGCCTTGTTGACTTTATATAAACATAAAAAAATATTTCTCCTTACAGTATTAGTTATCTGCCAGTGAAAATCATCAAAACAGGTATTTACGTTTCCGAGAGAAATCAGAACATACAGAAAGACATTTTTTTTAATTGTGTTTTATTCTTAATATCGTATATATATCTATAAACATATTTCAAATGCATATAGAGTACTGTTTTGTATGCGTAAGTAAAATTCTTTAAATCTAGTCCAAGTTTCATTTAAAAATCTATATAAATTTTACCAGGAAGTAAATTTTATTTTATTCATACAGTAAAGAATTTAAAATGCTATACGTTTTCGTTCTAACAATGAAAGTTTAAGCAGCTGCTTTATCCAACAATTTCACTTAAAACCCGTTTTATCTTTCCCTCTAGAAACTTGAAAAGAGAGCGCCCCACAACTTGGACAAACTTTAAGTTAGCTCGTTAACTTAATATCTTCATAACTTTTCATCAAGGTGTTAAAATAATTAGTTAAATTCGTCTTAAATAGGTCCTACAAACCAAAAACCAAAGTTTTAATCTAAATAATTTGGTTTATTCGTTACTAGCAGTGAGCCGCGGTTTCGCGTGTAATTCACTTTAAAAATTATAGCCTATATATTACTCTAATGTATGACGTATATTTCTATAAAGTTTCATAAAATTCTATTTAGTAGTTTTCGCGTGAGAGTAACAAACATCCATATATGCAACCTATCGTGTTTATAATATGACTAAGGATTTTTGAGTAAATAATATTTAATGTTACAATAATATTCTAATAATGATATTACAAAAATATTACAAAAATTATTTTAATAATCTGAAAAGTTTATTTATTTCTTTGTTTGTTTGTGCGCGCTAATCTCGGAAACCACTGATCCGACTTTAAAAATTCCTTCAGTGTTGGTTAGTATATTTTTCGAGGAGGTTAAATTATATTTTCAAAAAAATTAGGGATCCTCACTAAAAGTTCAATAATGTAAGCTACAGTGTAAATATCGAAATGAACGCGATCGAAGCCGCTGGCAGAAGCAAGTGCTTAATAAATATTTTTGTTGATAGAAAATATTCATTGTTTTAAATTTCCAATGATTCATTGAACGTAAATAAATTATATGTTATTATTTATTCTATCGAACAAGTTCAGACTTTTGCTAAACGATAGATCGCGTGTCGTGAAAATAGGATATTTATTTTTCGACATGTCAGTTCATATTTAACAATAGCCAAATACGTTGTCAGAAATTAGAAAATTGTAATTGAAAAACGTATTCATTTTAAAAAATCGAACTTCCAGCATGCTTTATTAAAAATGAAAGCTCCATTCAGGAGATATGGCAGTGAATTACTTTTACCGGATCAACCTTATCATGATGTAAGTAACACTTCTAAAAATCGTATTTTGAAGTTCTATTTTTAAAAATTTTCCACACTCGATTTGCCCCAAGTAAAAAGCCTGTCTTGTTAGACATTTTGTACGTACCTTGTAGCACTGAAAAACCGAATTATCTTAACCGTTACAAACGTCACGATGAAGCTTCCATATTCTAATACATATCTAAAAGGCGTATGGTATTTAAACAACGATCAATTAATAATTTAACATTCAATTAACTTACTACTAAATTACATCTTTATATATAATATATAATATTTCTGTACGTGTGTTGACATTGAACGCACTAATCTCAGGAACAGGTGGTTCATTTCGAAACTTCTTTGGTTGTTGGATAATCCATTTATCGAGGAAGGCTATAGGCTATACAGAGTGTTTTGGAACTGCTCTCGAGAAAGAAGACAAGTGATAGGACTAATGACACCATTGATGAAGGAACGGAATAAAATTCGTACCCGACTTAAAAAAATGATATATTTAAAACGTTTTACTAGCGTTATTTCGCTACATCATGCTAGTCCAGCTGTTTTTGTAATCATGCTTCATTGTTAGTTCTTTTTTTAGTAATGTATTTTTTATGAAACTATTGTTTCATTAAGCTGTACTTATAAGATGGAGCGGAAATAATGCTGATAAAAAGTGTTGGAAATGTGTCTTTTTTTAGTCAGGATCAATTTATTTTTCGCCCCTTCATCAAAGGTGTCATTAGCACTATCACCCGTCTTCATTTTCGGGAGCAGTCTCCAAACACCTTGTATTATATTTTCAAAAAAATAGGTATCCATACTAAAAGTCCAATAATGTAACCCAATGTGTAAAAATCGTAATGAACGCGAGTAAAGCCGCTGACAAAAGCTAGTCCGATACAAATATTTGAATTTCGAGTTTTCTCTTCCAGACTTTTCTTACGTTTATGTCGTCCGTCTTCCAATGGGCTCGATGTTTCGGAGTAGCAGGTTCCGGCAAGTTGCTTTGGCAACTGTGGGCGGTTACTTTGACCTGTCTGTTGCTCGTAATGGAATGCGGCGCCATTTGGAAGGTTATCAAAGCCTTGGCTGGCTGGGCGGTAGATACGGCTAACCATAGTAAGTAGAAAAACACTGTGCTCGAATTTAGATTAAATCGATTCTCTGCATCGAATTTTAAATTTATTGCCTTAATTAATAAATATTTTTACAAAACCAGTTGACCAAACGTTGTTTTGTCACATAAATATATAAAATTTGGGGTTGTATGTGTTTTTATATACTGTATCCTAAAAAATAAAAATTTGTCTAAAAAAACAAAAAGATAGGGGCGGAACATCCTTAACATCGAGGGGGTTGAAAAATAGATAGTAGCCGATTCTCAGGCCTACTGAATATGCATATAAAATTTCATAAGTATCGGTCGAGCCGTTTCGGAGGAGTATGGGAACGAACACTGCGACACGAGAATTTTATATATAAGATAACTTGTTTCTTAATATGAAATTTAAAATTTTATACTGTATGAAGTTAAATCTTCAAACAGTCGTTAACGTTGCAACATTGTCTTATTTAAATTTGCTAATCATAACTCTTTGTGTATTCAAAATAAAAAATTAAGAACGATCTCGTATGCTTATGGTAAAGGCACATTTTTATATCCGTCTTTTGAGTTGAACTGAATATTTTTTGCTTATATTGTTGAGATTAAAACTTGGTAATGCACGACACATGCCCCATAAAATATGAATTTTAAAAGACCCTAATGCAAATAATTCTCATTTTCTCTTCATATTTTTCGTTTACAGGAAGTGTAACGGCTAGGTTGGCTGGTGCGATGTTCTACGCGGCGTCTTTAATATCGCAAATATTATGCTGGAGGTTCTCATTTGACTGGCAAAATTTAGCCAAACACTGGGCGTCTATAGAATGGGTGTTAAGTATTAAATATGTACCTCAAGACACTTCCTTGAAACGAAGACTGATTTTGGTCACACTATTCATGTCTTTAGGAACGACAGGTAAGATAGCTTTTTGAAGTATACTAATGAACATCTATAGAACAAGACCTAGATAAGATTTGAGTTACCTAAGTTTTCATTCTTAAGTTAATATACGGTGTTCAAAATACATTTTAAAATATTTAAATTTCGTACAGAAATTTTTAAATAAATTGTGTAATCTTTGTATTTTTATTTTCATATTTAAATAATTATGAATTGAATTAAGAGTTACTAGTTTTGTAACTGAATTTTATTCAACTTAGAATACTATGCGACTTCACGAATTTCTCGTTATATTTCGAAAAGAGACAGTACGGTTTAAATTTTAACTTGTTTTTGTTTATGCACTACATAAATAGGGCGCAAAATAAGGCTGTTATATAATTCGTAATTAATATTTTTGCAGTGGAACATCTCACCAGTATTTTATCAGCGACGAATTTTAATGGTCCGCTGTCTGAAATCTTAAAACGCTACGTTTTAAAATCGCATGGATTTTTACTTTTAGAGAGTAAGTCTTAATTCGTAGTTTAATGAATATATACGTTACTTTTAACAGAAATGAATTTAAATTTTGCTATCTGCTAAAATATACTTTTAACAAGTGTCTACATTATATCTACTTATATATAAGCATAAAAAACGAACTTTGGATTTATTTTATCCACCAGAAAGTTAACCCACGTCTACTGCTTCAAACCTTCTATTAAAAAACATCGAATATAGTACTTGTTAAATGCCTGTGTCAAACCGGAAAATTCATAAACGCCAATAAAGATTTTACACAGCAATAATAAGACAGTATATTTCAGACATAAAGAGGCCAGATTCATATATTACGGATACTTTCAGGGGATTATTACGACATTATAGCTTTGCCAGTTTTCTTTACTAGTAATATCGCGACAATACTGTGGAATTTCCAAGATCTCATCGTAATATTGATCAGTATGGGATTAACTTCGAGGTACCACAGGCTAAATGCTTGTGTGGCTACTGTGTGTTTAAGAATGAATAAAGATAGGAACTGGTCTAAGGTAACGAGTTTCTTATAAGCGACACCTAATTTGTAAAATATTTTTTGTATATTAATCATCTCAGATAAGACATTTTGAGGGCTCTGTAGTCTAGCGGTTGGGTAAAGCAAACGCGACGCCAGAGCACCGGGTTCGAGTCCCGGTTGGAACGCAGTGGCATTTTAAAATATTTAATTTGTGTTCTGCCTCGGGTACGGCTGGCTGTGGCCGGATGGGTGTCAAAAATACAGTAATTTCGAGTATTAAATGTGGTGGGAGGAATTCTTCATAATTTATAAGTTCCGTCCGAGTCACGTAACACCGTTCATAGATGGAAAAGTAGTGTTATGCATTTCAGTCTATGAATTTCCGAATAATTGAAATAAAAATAAAATAAGACCTTAAGGTTGGCAACGCGTCTTCTAGATCTACTGATCTTGGAGGAGTCCATGGGCGACAGAAATCGCTAATTATAAATGAATTGTATGCTCGTTTGTTTCCTATCGCATAATAAAACAATAACATAACATTAAATTTAAGGTTTTGTAAATTGTTTTTTGTTTAGTTGCGTGGACTGTGTAATTTCTTATTGTTACGGCATAAAAGCATTATTATAGTGAACTAAAAATTACGAAAATATCTATTTAATAAAACTTAAATATAAAATTACAAAACTAAAATTTTTATATAAAATAAAATTGCAAAATACGGCAATCCGCCAAGATATTTTGAACTCCAACCAGAACGGATGACCATATATGTCAAACGAGTTTTACTCCAACATGACGTCACATCCGACGTCATGATTCATTAAAGGTGTTTTGAAGATAGTCTGAAATCTTTTAAATAATTCTCTTTTATATAAAACCTTCATTTGTTTCTAGAAATATAATGTACATATATTATAGAATATTTTTTGAAAATCAGTCAGTATGCCTATTATATATCACAAAATTGTTCCTCTTAACATAGATTTTAAAAAAATATGATTTTTGTTAGTCAGGATTGAATTTTATTCCGTCCCTTTATCAAAGGTGTCATTAGTACTATCACCTGTATTTGTTTTCGGGAATATTCCCCAAACACCCTGTATGTGCTAGTTTTGATTGATATATAGAGATTTTCTTGTAGGATGAAGAAGTATTACAAATATATCTGTGGAGGAAAATTCGTGAAGCCTACGTCAAACAAGCTATGCTTGTTAGAAAAATGAATGACGCCTTGGGCCTTCTCATTCTCTTCTCGAACTTCTTCTGTTTCTACTTCATATGTTTACAACTCTTCTTGGGGATTACGTAAGACAACAATAACATTACATTTTTGATTAACTTATTAATGTAAATACTTTTGATATTTAAAAAATAAATATCACCTACTTATACAGTTTTGAACAAAACGGACATAGAGATGTGTCTGTTTTATTTTCTACTAGGTACGCGAAAATTACTGGATTTCTTTTGATTTGTATCATAAACTGGCGTCACAGCCGATCGAATCGAATGGGCTTATTTTGATTAATTTTTTTACGTAAGAAAAGGTTTGAAATTACCTTTTGTTTGATAATAAAATTATGAATTAGGAATAATTTAATTGCTAATTAGGGCGAATTTATTAACAGGCAAGGCGTCAGTGGTGATGAAATGCAACATATCTATTATCTGATTGCTTTGGGATGGATATGCGCAAGAACTTGCTGTATGACGCTAGCAGCAGCTGACATAAACACCCATTCAAAACGCGCCTTACCGTATTTGTATGGCTTCCAACCGCAGTTCTATAATGTTGAGGTAAATTCATAAAATCTCTAACAGGTTTACATTTAAATGGTATACAAATACAACTAATAAAAGAAAAAATTTCAATGTGTATATAGAAAAAAGAAAGCAAATTTGCATGTTTGTATATAGTTAAATTTAATGAATCTTTAGTGAGACACTGCAGAGCGGCGTAAGGGTTATTATACAAAAAGTATATATATCTAACGTATTTGCCTAAAATACCAAAATAATTATAAAAATATGCTTAACTAAAGAAAAAAATTTAAAAAATCTTCAAAATCCGTTTACCCTTTTAGGTGTTTCATTTAAAAGAAGATTTATATATATATACTAACAAAGCGAAAATAGTCACGGGATGTCGCAAGTAATAAATAATGTAGTGTTTTCTAATAAATGATCTTTTTACTTACAATATAATGTAAGATTTAAGATAAATACTTCGCAAATCTCCGTAGAATACCGACTTGATATTGAAAACCGTATATTAAATCAATTAAGAATTTCATATACATTAACAAGACTCAAAACTTATATATTAATTATAATTTTCGTGTATAGCCACATTATAAAGTATTATAAATTAGTAATTAACTGACAAAATAACGTTAAATCATCAAGAAATATTTATAAAGTTAATTACAAAATATTTGTCTTTACTAAAGTAATACTATATGACTGTTTTCCGCTTATTAGGTAATCGCTTGTTAGGTTTTCCTGAAGTCTACGAAAGCGCTACGGCGTAGGCCGACACAGGTTGGCAGCTACGAAATTTCTCTTATTCGTAGCACTTTTGTTTCAAAGTGCAATTATTATTTCAGATCAAAAGACTACAAGATCAATTGACTAAGGACTATATCGCTTTGAGTGGCTTGGGATTTTTCAATTTAACGAGAACCGTATTATTACAAGTAAACTCGTTTCAATTTTATAATGTTTACAATAAATAATCTATACTAAAATTAAAATTTAATTGTCTATTCGTATATCGTAATATATTTTTAGTAATATACGTATACAGTCGATACAGTACTTATACGTAAAACTATAAAACATGTTATTTTTTGTCTTATTGTTATGGCTACTCTTCGAAACGGTTGCACCGATTTTGGTAGGACTTTCACTGACAGATTAGAGATACAAATAACGATGTTTTTCGAAAGATAATGTTTCAAGTCCAACGTGTCTATGCCTGTGTGTTTGTTTGCTTGTCGGTGGTACCGAAGCTCCTGAAAAAAAGCTGCTTTAATCGAAATCATTCTTAGCAAGTTGTTTTCTATTTACAGATAGCAAGTTCGGTCATTACTTATGTACTGGTTTTAGTTCAATATGATAATCGTGGCGATATACAGCTTCAAACTAACGACACGAGCAATGCAACCTATTTTAATACTACATCTGAAACCTAATAATAACGTACAATCATGAAAAATTGTTTTATTTTTGTAATCTTAATACCTATGAAAGTGATCTCTTTTTGTTTTTGAAAGAGGAATTTGTAAGGGAAAATATTAAACTGTTTTTAAAAATAAATGTGTAGTTCCGTTCTCACCGTCTCGGGTTTTTCCGAACCTATGACTTGGTAACTTTCTAGAAACAAGCATACTCCTTTCTCACATACGGGCAACTCACCTCCAAGCTCCCTGATCTTGCTGATGTCTATGGGTGGATAGTTTTCATTTACCATAAATTGAGTTTAACCCTGTTAAAAATGTATTTTAATATAAATAATCTCTTAAAAATGGCATTTTTATTCCGTAAAAGATATAAAAATCAGAGTTAAATAAGTTTCGTACATAATTTATTATATTTTCTATAACCCGAGAAAGTTTGGAATTTGATTAGCAAAGTGTGAAATTTCAGAGATTTTCTTTACCTTACTTAAGTTCCGTAGTTAGCAACCTTTGAAAATCAAACTAGGTTTATGAGAAAAATACGATTCATTTCCTGGCTTCTAAATCAGGTTACATACAAACACAAAATGATCGTCTTACCAAATATCTATATATTTATAAAACGGCGGCAGAACATTCTAGAAGAATGTCTAATTACGTAATATCGCTAGAGCCTTAAGGTTGGCAAGGAATCTTCTAGATCTAGTAACTTTGGAGGTGTCTATGGGCTACAGGAAACGCTTAGTATATAGGAACTGTATGCTCGTTAGCCTTCTTGTCGTATAAAAAAACGTGAATTAAAAAATGTGTTTATCTTTTTTCGAAAATTGCGTGAATGGAGGTGTATAAAATTTCGCACATATCAATTTATGCCATTTTTTTTAATTAAATAAAAAAATATTAAACACACTACTATGTAGTTGATACACATACGCATATATACTTTGGTTCAATGTTAATATATTAATCTATTACAATATAACGTTAATAATGTTGAAAATTATAATTTTAATTAATTATGATGAAATCTCGACCACTGGGCGACCATTAAGTGCATAAATTAACGTTTCAATAAAAATAAATGTTAGTTTCAAGAAAAACTGTTGAAAACTTATTAAAAATGCACTACAATTACTATGAATCAACTCCGGTATGTGGAAATGTTTTTATTGAAGCAATTTACTACTTTCAAAAGTTTGATGCATATCATTTACTAAATGTACAAAACAATTTTCCCTTTGTCGTTTTGTCACGAACAACCATCATTTTTATGTGAATTTTCCGAGCGATATCAGTGTGCTTTTTCTTAAGAAGATATTTTGAAAATCGAATCTTTGATCGGCTTCTATTCAATATTTACAATTGTGGGAAAACAAAGCGCATGAGGAAAATGTCCGTAAAAAATACAAACCTGAAACAAGACGTAAGTTTTACATTGAGCTTGCTAAAAAACTACGACCATTAATTTTGTAGCCTTTGTATGTTTATTGGTTTTAGAAACAATATATTTTGTAACTTTTTTTTAAATTACTAGACTGATTTAATAAAGTCTTTAAATATTATTTAAGGAAAGTTAATATGAAAATAAAAATTACCCTCTATAAGAAAATACAGTTTTTTTTACACAAACTGTACGTAATAATAATTTAAAATTTTATTTAAATAATATTGTTATTATATAGTATTTGAGTACAATAACTTTAGGACTAAATTTGTGGGTAGATTCGAAACACTTTTAAAAATATAGATATGGTTTAGGGAGATGTTTTGTATGTACAATTGAAAACATACCACAATATATTTTAGCAGACGTAAGACCTCTTAGTTTTGAAATAAAAAATATTTTTAATACATAACATTTAAAGCTAGCTTGATATTGAATTAACTTACGTTTCAGGAGTTCCTACCAACAATAACAAGTATTTTTGTACTGGCTAAAACCTTCGGAATACCCACTTATGGGGGTAAAGTGGCTTTGTTCGGCGCCTTGATTTTGATGGCAATGTTGGTAGTTCTAGAAACCTTTTCTATTTGGAAACTGATACGTACTCTAAATGGTTGGAATGAAAATATTAAAGGTTCTCAATAACATCATATATAATATTTTATAAGTAAAAATATGGTTGTTTGACCATTTCTTTCGAAATCTTTGAACTAGCTGGATTTCTTATCTCGTCCTCATACTTTCTTTAATCTTCTGCGTTCCCCATACGAACTTTAAGTACCTACTAAAATTTCTAAGTTCTTGATAAATTTTAATCGGCGTTTTATAGACGCTTCGGATAAAACTTAAATCCTAAGATTATTTTTACACCAATCACTTGTACCGTAAAATAATGCAATGCGTTAATAAATAAATGTCTTTCACGTGCCATGTAATTATAATTAAATTAGCTAAAAATGAGAAGATTATGAAAATTGAGAAACTTAATATCTTCAATAATATCTTCAATTTACTCGACCCAGTTTTCAGGTTCAGTTATAAAACTCAGACAGAAATCAAGAGAATATTTCCAAGGTTTGCACAACAATAATTCCCCTAATAGAATTCCTTCAATTTAACCAAACTTTTGGAGCTTTTTAATACTGCGAACAATTTTACTCTGAAATGTGGTCTTAAATGACGGTAACTTCTATTATTCTAAAGGCTTCCTCAGTTCTTAATGAATTCCAAAAGAATACCAAGAAAATAATAATATTTTGACAAGTTATAACAAAAAATACGAGGTTTAGTAAACATTTCATATGCTCTTAAATGTTAAAATGTGGTATTTTTTTTGTATTAGCAATTGATAGATGAACTGATAAAAAATTATAGAAGTCGTAACTTCATAACTTTTTCATTTATCAACAAATTATCCCATTTAATACACAAAAGTTTACCAGATATACGAAAAACATGATTGTAGAAGTTAAAATAACATCTTAACGTGTTAGAAATCGAACTTCAACGCTGGATGTCAGTGCAATGAATTTGTTCAAAAAAAAGGTGTACAGCACTTTACTAAATGTATCGTGTACAAATCACTGATTTGACTCTGTATGATAGTTTAAAATGTGATTACTCTTTTTAAGCAGGCAGCACATCAGCTCGTCTATCAGGTTCAATATTTTATGGAAATGCATTACTATCAATGCTAATTACGTGGAGGCTGTTCAGGAAATGGAAGGCTCTATCTAAGTTTTGGTTGGAAATGGAAACCAAATGTGGCCTTCACTTTGCTCCTGATTCAAAAATCAAACGCCGCGTAACAATCGTCGCCAGCTATGTGGCTGTTTGTGCATTTGGTATGGCATCTTAATATTTAATTAATTACGCTCCGCAGTTTAACTCGCGTTATTTATAAACGATGATAATGCAGACAAAAAAATATTTTTTATATTATGGGGGATATATAAGCGGGGAAAACGAGCATACGGCATGAGTAGTAGTTCTTGTAATAAATAATTTAAATTGTACTGTACACGGTTAAATTCGTTAAATTTATTTCAAATAATGGAGTTAATGCTTTTTTTTTATTGGTGCTGAAAAGCTATATAATTTGGTGTCTTATATATAATAATGGTGTTAATGTTTGAATAACAACAAAAATAATAATAAGGGTCTTGTTGGCAACGCGTCTTCTAGATCTACTGATCTTGGAGGTATCCATGGGCGACAGGAATCGCTTACCACCAAGTGAACTGTACACTCGTTTGCCTTGCTATGGTATTAACATACATACAAGATAGAAAACCAGTTGATAAAATAAGCATAAGCATAAATTTAATTACTCTTAAAAGATAAAATAGTCTCGCAGATTAGACGTTATATCCTAAATCGTATCAAAATCTGTTCAGCCGTTTTATAGATTGGCTAAAACAGATTGCTTTCGTTATGAATATCATATATGCATTTAGAAATTGGCAGCAATATTACAAATATACTGTATAAAATATGTTTCAAAGAAAATTGTCAATGGAATATTCTGTTGACCGTGTCCAGGTCACGTCTAAGCATAACTTTAATATTTTTAGTTGAACACGTTCTCAGTATGATGTCAGCTACAGGCTTGGATTGTCCACCTGAAGAGTACTTTGAGCGGTACATTTTAAGCTCTCACGGATTTTTGTTGGCGAAACGTTTGTATACATTTTTTTAAAACTACCCCTTTAAATTTACATTTTTGAGGTGATATTCATAAAATATATTATTAGGCTTATTAAAAACAGACATACGAGATAATTTCTAATTATATCGAAATATTACAAAAGGCTCTCGTATATGGACATATTATGGGATCTTAATACTGGTTTTTGTCTGCGCCTTCGCTCACGTGGACAATCAATTCTATTTATGGACGAATAGAATATTAACGCCAGTCTCCATGTATTTTATTACAAGAACTCATCATAATCGAT
>JAOSYY010012432.1:8107-22925 GCA_025727935.1 Hebomoia glaucippe
GAAATTGGCGCAGTAGTTTGCAATAATTGACGGTTTTTAAATTTGAAAACATTATTTTGGCTACGACAACAGCCTCCTCTTAATTTTTTTACATGGGGTCATCGCGAACCCCGTGGCACTTCGATTCTAACGTCTAACGACGTTAACAGTTCCCGTTTCTCTACTTATTAAACGCCTGGCAAAATGTTTATAGCAAAATTTGGGACTGTAATATTTGCATTATTATAATAATTACTTTTGTTGATTATACGCTTATATTGATATTCCAAATGGTAAATGTTTTTTTTTTACTTTGATTAGAGAAACAAAATATTTACTGTTTTTCCAACACACTATATACATCAAAATATGATCAGATTTCTTGTAGATCGTGTCTTCCGCATCGAGATAGTCAAACGAAAAAATGCAAATAAATCCTGTCCATAACCTTTCGTATATTCAGTTTTAGCTCATTTACCTTTTTTCGTGACCGGTTTTACGATATTTTGATATTTTTAAACATCCCGTAATTGTAGTATATGATAAATGTGAGCGGATCTCCGTCTGCCATATTCGAATCTTAAACTTATAAAACGCTCAAAAAATGTGAAAGTATTATTACAATATGACAATTGTGGTAAATTGCATCAATATACGGTACGATATAGGCTACTATATCATTTCTTAATTTCTAGCTTTCAAAAATTAATATATCTGTTTTAGTACGAACAAAATTCATATAATATAAAAATTTGATTTTTAAAATACGCATATATAATTCCTCTACGAAACCTGTCGCGGCAAATAACTTCATTAAAATATATCTAATGGCATGAATGAAAATAGAAAACATTGTGTAAAATAGATTGATATTAAATATTGATAATCACAATGGGCCTCATAGGTCCAACAAATTTGAATACATAATTTAATATCTTAATAATTTATACTAAGACGGCGCTTGTGATGTTTTCTTTTGCTTTTTCATCAGATGTGACCATCAACACCTCCTTGTTTTTCCCTGTAAATATTAAAGATTACGCTCTTTATTTTAGGAAATATATAAATACAAGTGTTACTATTTATGTTTCTGTTCATACAATAATGTACTTTATAAATAACACCAATCGATTACATACGAGTATTAGATTGAAATATACACTAATCATCGAGACTATCAGAGAGGGATTAAATAATTACGGCAAGTTTAAAACAAGTAAACTACATACCCATAAAACATAGCTTCGTACCAATGAA
The DNA here is from genome assembly GCA_025727935.1 of Hebomoia glaucippe. NCBI lineage: Eukaryota > Metazoa > Arthropoda > Insecta > Lepidoptera > Pieridae > Hebomoia > Hebomoia glaucippe. The sequence continues at coordinate 9,344 of JAOSYY010012432.1, forward strand.
ATCTTCTTTCCGACAGTATTTTATTAACTCATAAATTATTAAAACCAAAAGAGATGCACACAGATAATATAGCAAAAATTCCATCATCTTCGAATATGAGCTTTTAAATACTTTTCAAGTTACAGACTGGTTATGCTTCGGTCAGTGACTTGCAAAGCGCACAGTTCAGGCACGATACTGAATACAGGAAGCGAAAGTTATTTGTCGCTGGAAAAAACCTCGTTTATATACTTAAACGCCACAAAATTTATTGTAACATATCTTAATTCACATTGTTTTAAGAATCAATGCCCAATAATTTCCTAATCACTCCAAAGATGCACCTTGAAGAAAACCTTTTTAATGTTCCAAGAGAGTAAATATATATTACTTCTTACTGCGAAAAGTACTATCATTATATCAGTAGTAAGTCAACAAATATTACCAAGTGTAAACACTTTATAGATTTGTAACGGTTTAATGCTCCCAAAATTAACAATGTGGTGTTGAATTAAACCATAAGAATAAATTCGTGCAGAGGCCCGTCGTTCCGCCATAACTAATATAAATTATAAAATTCCATTAATGAAAAACGAAGCTCAATCATATTCAAACTCGAATTAATATAAGACAAGTTAATTTCTTCAATTGAATGTTCTAAGTACTAACAACATCCAAACGCGCATTCCAGCATCGATATATATATATATATATATACATCTTACGAATTGAAAATACAATGAGTAAACAGAGAGAAGTAAATATTTATTTTTCAGTTTCAATAAATTATTATAATTTCGTAATTGTTATAATTTATGATAAAAAACAAATTGTAAATAAAATTATATACATCTTATAAACTGTATTTTATCTGTACTTATTATGTCAAAAATTAAAATGTGTCATATGTCACTGTCACTAAATTAAGAAAAATTGAATCCTATTTGTAGGAATTTGTTTATTTTGCCTAAAAGTAAATACAACAAGCTGTGAATTTATTTTATATTCACTGTGATATTAAAACAAATCTCAATTAAGGATGGAGAAAGATCTTGATAAAGTTGTGGAAGAAATAATGGCGACTCCGAGTGTGACTGGATGTTTATTCGCTGACCACCAAGGTCTTTGTTTAGCGGCAAAAGGAACAGCCCATGTGGATTCAGCTGGTATTATGGTAGCAATATCTGAGCAAGCTTGCAAGTTGCAGCCGAATTTAAAGCCACCGACAATTTGTCTAGAAACTGATGACAAAATGTGTCTAATACAGCAACATGGTACAATAACGGGAGGAATTTTTAAACTTAAGGCGTAATTTTATAATTATTTCTTTCAGTCTTTATACTGGTATCGCTAGAATTAACTAAATGTTTAATTTTTTTTGTATTCATTAAAACTAACTTAATTTGGACAAATTGTAGTTATAATTGCCTATTCATTGTGAAATATACGTAAAGATATTTATTCTGTAAGATTTATTATTCTCCTTATACAAGCATTCAGATAACTGTTTACGGACAGTGTATAACGACAATGATAGACTGAATTTCAGTTATTTTACGATAATACTAAGACTTCTATATAAAATTGGTTTTGTTTTTAAGCGACACAATGATTTAAACTTTTTATGTATTCAAAATTATATTATAATGGTAAATACTAATAAATAGATTTATTATATTACCACAAAAACTGATATTAATGAGCGAATAGATCATTTATATATTCAGCAATACCATAAAACTCATTATTTAAAGTAATTCTAGGAATATATTTTAGTTGTCATATAAGAGGTTCAAAATAATACAAACTTGGCAATATGCACACATTTATTACAGATATGCAGTCCTAACAGTAACATATGACGAGAACAATGCAGAAACCACTCCTACCGCTATTCTTAACATTCAAACATACTTAATAAACCTACAATCCAGACTGTTCAAGTTGAGCCTAAAAAGGGGAAAAAACACGACATCATGACAAATCTTAATAGAATTCTTGTATCAATAGTCAATCCAGCGATTTCAGCCTCCACTCGAACAATCATAATATTTATTGTTGAATTGAATACCATTTTTTCGTTATTTTCACTCTAATTGTACTCAGGCCCTTACTCCAAGACTCGACTTGAGTTTGAGTCTAATTTCGAGACTCGTCAAATTGTTTTTGTATAATTTTGATAATGCCGAAATAGACTGTGACACGATTCGCGTTTTTGAATAAGTGCCTAAGTGTAATTTATCAACTAAGTATTGCAGCGCAACAATTTTAAACCTCACTCTTGTTTAACCAACTTTACAAAATTGTAAACCATGAGGTTATTTCAGGAATTCGAGGCGAAATATTTCAAAATAATTCACATGAGTGTCAAATATATCTATATTGTCCGATATGATGAATGATCAGGCATAGACATTTTAATACATATATTCATCTCGAAGGTATATTTTACTGATTTTAAAGGGTGCTTTGATAAGTTCTGCAGGTGATTTTGTAGAAATAATATATCGTCTATTTACTACGAGGAAAAAACATATACACAGTATCTAAACGCCACTTTTCTCGCTTAAAATAAGTCTTAGGCATAGAACGTTAAATTACATAAAAGTAATGAAAAGTGTGGTTAATTCAAAAGGATTCTGCATTAAACTGTTTATTTATGTAAGCTGACGATATATTAATTTCACACTGCAATATTTCGCCACTATTCACTAGTCTTCGTGAGCTCGTCCCTTAAATTGTCTCATAGTAACTGATTCTAGTTTTATTACTAACATAAGCTGTTATGCCTGTTTTATTTGCATAAATGACCGCTTACGACAACTAAAAATATATTTCAATTTCACTAATTATTTACATTTGATATAATTCGAAGCATTATTACGCCCATATTCCAAGACATAACTTAATTTTGAATCTTACTTTTGAGATATGTCAAAATTTGCGACAATTTGCTATAGCTCGAGTTTAAATTGCGTCTTGGAATTGGTGTTAAATAACATTTGTCAACATTTTAAATATTTGTCGATATGTCAGAAATAAAATATAATAATATATCATTAAGAATATATGGATTTATCTGTAACATCGATTCATAGAGAAATCTATAAAGTATTTGAAATATTATAGAAATTATGTCAAACTTATATTCTTTACGACGTTTATAAACATATACAATGTGAACTAACACGGTTTTCCGTCTGTTTGCAATACTAACACAGCTTTCAGCACATTACAGCGAAAAATTCATACATACATTTAAAATCCTACATTATATGCTTAGTGATAACGGAAAGAAATTAAAAATTATACACGACAAGCAATAAAGAAAGATATAATCATAAAATAACCTAGAAGGAAGAACTGCGGACATAAACTTTGTTTTGTTATTATAAATTCATAGGGTATGAGCAAATTAACATAGAACTATAATTATGATTGACGTAATAATCGTTTGAAAAAATTGTACCCGAAAATTCCAGACAAAATATACACTTGTAAAAAGTATAATTTCACAAACTGTGGATCTTTTTAGAGCATTTTTCACGTTAAGCTTTTTATTACTCAAGCCATTCATGGCACATACTAAACTGAAAATTCAAGTGTTGGAAAATTCTTACAATGTTAGTAGGAGAGCCCGGAGTCGTTAAACTGGACTTCTTGATTTTCGTTACTTACACGTTAGGAAGAAAACAACGATAATTTCGCTCCTTCAACGGCGGGCGACACATATTCAGAGAATGAGAAAGTAAAGTACTAAAATGCTTGAAAAACGTTATATATTCAGAAGAGTCAATGCTCCCATTCAAAAGACCAACACTCCTGATACACAGCAAATTCTTAGCGAATTTTTATTTTGAAAATGGAGCATTTAAATTTCTATGATGTATATATTCCATAGAATTCCGGAAATAGCTTCTTATTAATCTAACCCGCTGTCTTAAAACTAAAAATCCCCCTCTTGGTCTCCCCTACTATTTCAACAACGTTTTATAAATATACACCTTTTAATGACGATTTTAAAGTTGATTATACAAATTGACGCAAGGCAGGAATAAACAACGAACAATAGTTTACCAAAAAGCCTCCTGAGGGCTAAAAAGGTTATATAAACGAGACCTTTAATTTCGGAATGCATAGAATAATATAATTCATTATTTTTATAACCTATCTTACGCTAGGGACTGAACTACTTAATACTAAAAATACGTTTACTATGACGCTTTGCTTATTTTAACCTGAAAATATTTCTTTAGACGCCCCATATACCGCAAAATAATAATGTTTGAATCCAGACGTTCAATAAAATTCGGACAAGTCGTTCACATCGATTTTCAACTTATCGTGATAATACGAACTGACAAATATTGCGCAATATAAGGCTTACGTGGCATAATAAAAATTTGACTTGCCAATTTGTCGAATATACGCGTAATATCATAATAATCAAAATTATTATGGGACGCCTTAAAATCAAACTTTTAACTAAACAGCACGATCTCGCAAACCATTTTGTGTATGATATAATGTTTTTAATAGACATTTGCTCGTCTAAAGCTGCGCATTACATGTGTGAATTTGAATTAAGACCAATACCTGTCCACTAATTAGTTGCCAACATGAGATCGACCTTGATCTTTGAAAGAAACAGTAAAAAATAAGAGTTTTTTATACCGATTATAACACAGATTATTTAAGTAAAGAAAATTTTAAACATATACAGAATGTTTGGGGACTGCTCCCGAAAACGGAGACAGGTGATAGTACTAATGACACTTTTGATGAAAGGACGGAATTAAATTCGATTCTCACAACAAAAATTGATATTTAAAAAAAAACGTTTTTCTAGCGTTATTTCGCGCCGCCAAGCAAGTCCAGCTGTTTTTGTTATCATGCTTCATTGCTGGTTCTTTTTTTTCAGTAAAGTAATGTATTTTTATAAAACTATCGTTTCATTTAGCTATACTTACAAGATGGAGCTTAAATAATGTTAATAAAAAGTGTTAAATATATGTCTTTTTTTAGTTAGGGTCGATTTTTTTTCGTCCCTTCATCAAAGGTGTCATTAGTATTATCACCGTCTTCGTTTTCGGCAGCAGTCCCCAAACACTCTGTATATTCTAAAATCTTATTTAGTTGTCCGATTTAATTTTAGCTTGAAGAAATATTATTGAACAGTTTACGTGTCATGTAAATTGAAGCCGGGCGTAAATACTAACTCGTAATATGTAAAGCAAATTAAAGATCTTTTAAATCAACTACTAAACCCATATGCAATGATTTCGTGACTTGCATTAAAAACCTTTCTTCTCAATTATTTAACTCGAACAGCCTTAAATAAACTGTGCTCTAACGTTTCCCTTTTTAAATAAATCGATCGTCAGTTCTTAGGTTAACGAAAACGAAGATATGTCATTTCAATGTGATTATTCAACTCTCAAGGATTAATAATTTATAACATATCACAAAATAAATATCAGTTAAAATCTAAAATGGAAATTAAGAATTACCGACTATCAACAATTCACCTACCTAAGCTACGTAACAAGGATTATATGATAATTTTCAAAAGATTAACGGAAATTAATGAGACTCTACTAGAGTCGTCGCATTTAATTCATTTTTACGAATACGGTTTGTCGAGATTTATTAAAATCCGTAACCTAAAAATTGGTTTCACTAAAGCCGACATTAAAAATATACATACAAACCTTATTCCGAGACTTAACTCGTTCGCAATCGCGGCTTAAAATTAGGAATAAAGGCCTTACATATAATTTTAACATTGTATTCATGAATTGGTCTGAAAATCTCTATATTAATTAAACATTTGTCCAAATAATATCGTTGAGTACAGAAAAATATAGCTTCTTACACTTAATCACCTAGAAAGATTCTAACTAGGAGTAGATAGACACAAAAAAACAATCCACTCACGTGTGTGATGTTAATAATTAAACCTTAATATAACTTTAAGCCCGTTCTCCAAAATGCAACTTAAATTTTAATCTGATTTTAAGATATATATAGATTCCGATCGAGTCACATATAGAAAACGGGCCTTATTTCAAGACTCAATAAATTTAAATGCATTATAGCCTTCATAAATTAATCCGCTCCGAACACAAAGGGAAATATGGATTTTTATGGAAAATGACAGTCTATACGTTTGAGCACACGATTCGTTAACAGATTAAAATAATTCGAAATTACTAAACGACGATAAATAATTCAATACAAAATTTAGGGCTCCACATGAGAATACACAAGGTTCCGTATAATTTGCGTGTGATTGTTGAATGCGTTCAAAGTAAACTCACTGTTATGTCAGAAGAGGTCAATTTTTCATAGGAGGTCCGGTAAAACTGAATGGCTGCTCATTTGTAACAAGGTTCGCCCGCGGCGCTGAACTGGGCTGAACTCCTCCAGCTTCCAGAGTCGCCGCTGACGTCCTCATTTCGTCAATGGAGGCTCTAAAATCATCAATATCCTATAAACAATAGACCCTTACCTCGGCGCATACGAAACCGTTACTATGAATAAAAATTACGCCATTAGCTTCATGAAAATAACGAAAACTCTACTCTGATTCGACGGTGGTAGACGTCAAACACATTTTTGCACATACTTTGTCGACGGTAGTTTAAAAACAGGTACAGATGTATGAATTATACAAATACTAATACGGTGGTGTACCACAGTCAAATCGAAGCGCTCATTACTCTTAAGTGCAGTGTGTTTTATGAACATTCTAGCCAGTATATGTAGGGAGAGCGAAGAAACTAAAAAAAATCTATACAATAGTACTTAATCGTTGAAAACTCCCTAATTCACTTCCACGTACCCTCAAAACTGTCTATCGCAACCACCAAATGCCAACTAAACTAAAATCATGCAATATGTCAAAAAGCCAGCCATGCACTGCATAGTATTTGGACTAGTCCACGGTAGGTCGGTTTAGAGTAGAGATACCATACAACCAATAAAACTATTTCTATATAATTATTCAAGGATAAATAAAGAACGTCTACGATTCTTTATCGGTGTAAGTTTTTAGGATCTCAACTCTGTCCGCCCAGTTGCGCAATTATTGCCTTAGTTAGGACGCCACACGTCGGGGTCTTCCATGAGTGTGACGTTGTGGTCTTGAGAGGCCGCCATCGGAGCCCCCGGGGGCGTAGTCCCACCGGCCGCCATCGCGGCCATGTCGTCGCGCGAGCCTCTACAGCGGGCAAGCACGCGCGAACCATATTTAGTGTTATAGGCCACGCATAATTAATACCCACGCAATTTAATTCACTCATATGACTTTAACTGGTTTCCTGTTATATATGGATCATTATACCAATAGATTTTTTTCAATAAAATATTCAAATACTGCCCCGGCTTTGTATAGTGCATAAGTAAACTGTTGTGAATATAATTTCTACAACGTTTGAAGCAATTGGGAGATCGTTAAATATTCATTTTTCCCATATAAAATTTTCACAACGACTACTCCGTAATTGTCTCCACAATGTTTGAAAAATTCAGTAAAACTCGTAAAGGTGTTAAGATTAGCAAATTTAGAAAAAACGGTCCTTAATTTTTGGTAGATTTCAAATATTATTGACTATATGATATCGATTTTACCGAATTTACAATCAAACAGAAAACCAGATAAAATATTAAGTACCTTATTGCAAAACACACAGTTAATTTTTTTAAACCATCTGATTAGTGTACAAAAAAGTAAAAAACATTCACTATTAAATATATATTTTGAAGTACACATATTTCTCGTTCAAGGGTCGAGAGACACCATATTTTTGAGTTAGGCCCTTATCCCAAATCGTAACTTAAGTTAGAATCTAGTCTTAAGACTTGTCAAATCATTTTTCTACATAAAGTTTTGATATTTTGACAGTTAAATTATAGATTACAAATTAAGCCACATGTGGATAACGAGCCTTAGAGTATACATAAGTTATCCCCGATGCTATAGGTCTAAACCTTCTTTAATTTAATTAAATTACTTTAAAAAATCACGTGTCGAAACTAATATTATTAAGAAAAGATTCGTTATTAAAATATTTGTTTGTAATGTTTAAACCTAGAAAAATATTCAATTAATTTTGAATATTCTTTCAACTAGAGAAACCTATTGTACTAGTGTATAACATAGATTATATAAAAAAAAGAATTAGAGATCGCAATGAAATTTATAGGCGAAACCACAGATCATATGCATTATATAAAAACTTACTTATGTATACTCTATATCCCCAGAAAATTACATATAGTTATAATGTGTTAGAACTACTAACATAGAAAACAAAAATTTATTCAATAGTACTCACTTTCTGCCCAGCGCCATCATCCCATAGACAATCCCAGTAGCGAATATCAGTCCGCTACCAAACCATGTACTCAGACTCAGGAAACACAGGAAGAAAGGCGGTAATGATAATCTAAAATATTAAAATTATACTTGTCATGAACCTATGCAAGAGGCCCAAAAGTCATAAAAAAAACATATTGAATGCTTTTTAACACATAGAGTTTGTCCCTGGTTGTAGTAAGTAGTAGTACATTTAAATTATTTTACACGCCAGAAAACTCGTCTTGCCTAAAATCTGAACACTGTCACTTTTATATAACAAAAATTAATTATGCCTATGTTGTAAGTTAAAACCAAATTCTTCTAAAAAGGTGTATATACTCTGATTACCAAATCATTTGTAATATGGTAATTGTTTAAAATATATTTTTATCATTAAAAAGAACATCTGTTCACAGATCAATACATCAGACTATTAACAAACACTTGAATTAAAATTAATAGGTCAACAGCACACAATTGAATAACAGTGTCATTTGGCTAAAGTATCGCAACCATAAAGAAATATTGGTTTGTCTTATCAAACAGACTATGATAATTATCTTACCCGATGTACAACGCTGCCTTGTTCCAATACGGACGTCCCTCCATCTTATCCGAAAGTGCCTGAACATAATCTATGAAGAAGCAGCAACAAGGAGCTTCACATACAATGACAATGAAGCCGGCTAACATCTGCCATACGCCTGCTATGAGACAACTAACTTGCATAATAATTATACCCGTACAGTTTATTAATCCCAGAACTATCGCAACTGAAAAAATAACATTTCTCTAATTAATTACACAGTATTATTTAATATTCAATTATGCCTTGTAAAGGTCCAGCGATCGTTAGACTTTCGAGCAGTGTGTTATCTAATATAGCATGATGAAACAAGTAATTAATTTTTGTAATTGGTTACAGTCAGAGGTAATACTGATATACTGGATACTTCAAAATCCAACTAGCATTTATTACCAATTTGTTTTTTAAAAGAGTAAATATTTACATTAGATAATAACTTTAGATTTTTACAGAGATCTTCTAATTAATATTCAACTACACCAAATAATAAGTCTTTCTTAATTTGTGAGTTAACTATGGAAAATTGAATATTTATTACTTAATTATTTGAAGCAATTAGAATATAATTTGTATTGCTTTGTAAACTCATTAGTGCCAAAGTGTTTATATTAATAACCTATTCTCTGTCTTTTCTATACCGATACAAAAGGATTAAATATTCAAAAACAAAATTTTAGTAAGACTACTAATAGACCATATGTTTCCTTTAGGATAGTCATGAGTAAGAATTAGACAAAACTTTAATAAAAGATTTACGCAACTTCTATTGAAAATTATATATTATTCCATATCATGACTTTTAAATAGAAAAGCAAATTTAATACAAGCAGTGTCACTAAATATTAGGATTGTTTAAATTCTACGCTGATAAGATAAATTTTGTAAACGTTGGATTTTTCACTGCGTAACAATATGATATTCCAACTTTCAATTCTATATCTATAATTGTATAGTTATTTAAAGACAAACAATATACATACTGAAACTGCCAATTGTTCCCAAACCCCGTCCAGCGTAGCGCAGTGTCCAAGGAACATCATCTTTTTGGACATTGTCGGCACCCGGACGGGCCCATAACATAGTAATCTTGTTGGCGAACGACTAGAATTGTAAAATACATTATTACAACAAAATCTATTATAGGTAAATAGAATTAATTCGATTTTAAAAGCAACTTACCATCTCAGAAAAAATCAATCACCTTGGCACTGATTTAAAAGGTGTCAAACTGTTCTTTTTTTTAATTTTGAAACATTGCACGAGCGAAAGTATTGACATTCATTTAAGTATTTTAATATAAGGCAACATTGCAATCTGTAAATATTAATTCACTGTCTTTAGTTATAATAAAAAGTGTATATTGTAGATAAGTGTAATGTATATAATGAATGCACAAATTGTTATAAAAATACGTTTTTAACAATGATGATATAAATTAAAGTTCTATAAATAATTGTAATATAGTCTACATGTATGAAATTAAATTACACCCGCGGCTGTCACTGTCAAGGTCAAAACGTCAAAATTTGCAAATTATTTTCTTTCCAATTTTACCTCTGGACTCTGGAGGCTTTATTGGGTGATAGTAAGTTGCTGTTGGAAACTCGGCAATTGGCGTTAGGTCTTTATTATAAGGAAAATTAGTTTTCCAAGAAATATAGCAATAGTCTATTGGTCTTATTAAGTTCTATAATTAATGCTGCGAGTGTAAAAAGAACAAAATGCAACCTACAACAATGCATCCCAAACTTTCTGACACAAGTCAAACTATGTAAGTAAAATCGTTCCTGGAATTTTGTTATACTTCATAAATAAAACTAAGAAAACTATAGCTATTCGATTTCGTCAAATCGTTAACATTAGTTACCTTTATAATTTAGAACTATGAATAAGATTGGTTTTTCATCTAACCTGTTAAGTTATCTATAACTGTTTGCCAAAATAATGGTGGATCGCGACCCGGCATTAAATAACGTATAAAAAATACGGTATTGGAACCCTTTCGTGCTTTTATCATTTACACAACTTAATCACTACGTGAAATAAAAGGTTTTGGTCATCGTAATACAGAAAATGACATCGTTTAGAGAACGTTCTAACCTAATTTTTAATAAATATACTGCAAGTTTCACCACTTGTCAATATAATTCGTAGACACTTGCGTTTAAAATTGTATATATAAAATTTAGTTACTACTGAAACCATATGCACAGCTCATTCACGGAGGAAGATGACATATGCTGTGCAGAAGTATACGCCACAGATGTGGTTGTCACTACAAACCCTGGTAATCACAATCATGGTAGCTCAAAGGTGAAGCTTACTAACATTGTAGACTACAATTGGGAGGCTAAGTTCTATCCAGGTCGTTTAATTGATGTCCACGTCAGTGGAAAGTACCTGGCTTACTGCATAAAGGGTGAGTACAAGTTTCTTAAAAACAATTAATATTAGATAATTGAACTAATATCAATTTGTATTTAAAATTTATCAAAAATACAATGAAAATAGGTTGATTCCTTATTAGAATCAATCTGGTGTTCTAATAAGTTTTTGTTCAAAATGAACAATGAATCTTATTTCTTTTTTAATAACAATGCTCATATTAATAGTACTTATTTAACGCTATCATTCTAGTAACTGAACCTGTATGTAATATAAATTCATCAATTTATCCAATTCTGCATTTTATTCTCATTGTCAGAAAAAACACCTCTGTTACTCTTATAATTTTTTTAATCTAATTATTTTGAGTACCCGTTAATGTAATGTGTCCTTCCAGCTCCGACCTCTGTGGACGGTATGGTGAGAGTTGTTTACCTGGAGCCTGGCGTCAATGAAAGGATCCTCATTAAAGGAATGAAAGGAGAGGTGAATTGAAAATAATATCATGTTTAAGTATACAAACTAATCCTTATAGAAATAAAAATGAATGTTTTTGAGTGTCTGTTACTTTTCCATGCTATAACTACTTATCAGATTTTAGTGGATAAAAATATAGTTCATACAACAGAATAACACAAGCTATAATCTATAGAGGATACTATAAGGAAGTTTTGTTTTAATTATGTTTTTGTGATGATTACCTTCTTTCATTTGCATTTAGAAAAATGCTGATACTTTGATATGGCAGACAAATGTTAATTCTACTATTTTGAAGTTTTATACATTTTTTAGATTATTAAAAACATTGTTAGATTGAAGAAGTGAGAATAGCAGTTAAGATTCTTTTGCTTTGTTAATAGGTGCAAGATTTGTCATTTGCCTTCATACAGAACCAAGTTCTTCTGGCATGTATAGATGATTTCGGGAACATATATGTATATGACATACAGTACTTGGACTCAAGACTTAGGTAACACGTTTTTGTTATATACTAATTGTAATTAGTAAATCTATAGAAATATATTTCAATGATGTTTATTTGTTATGTTACTAGGCATACTCTGATCGCTGAGGTCCACGAAGACACAGGGCTGAGTAGTACTGCCCATCTGATTGCATGGTGTCCTTACATACCTGACGAAGAAGACGAGGCTAACGACGATGAAGTTGCAAAAATGTTGCTCAGTACTCATTCAAACGCTGGTAAGTTTTTGTTAATTTTACTTTAATTTGTATGAAAAATTTTTAAAATATACGTACAACATACTTACTTTATTTTCACTGAAATTCTTATTCAATTTTTTATCATATAGTATTATAATCTATAACCGTCTCCAGAGTCACATTTATCTCTTTGTTAATTTCATTTTATTAGTGATTTTAATCATACCGCATAACTAACAAACACTTACATTTTGATAAACTCCACTATCGTCTATAAATCTTAATATATATAAATTATGTGTCCTGTTACTGAACCGATTTTAACACTTTTTTTTTAAAATGAGTGCTATGCTCCAGCTTAAGAGATAGGGTAGTTTATTTATCAATTTATAGTCGCAATATTATTTTATTGTGAATTTTTGTTTGTATATTTGAGAATCAGAATTATCTTTTAGCTCCAAACGATTCAGACAGATAACAATATCTGTTGACTAAATTAGGTATTCAGTAGATGGCATTGTGTTAAAAGCACAAACGTTTCAATACTTACAATGCTTACTAATTACAATTTAATATAACAAGCACCTTAGCCACAGCACCGATTAGCCAGGTCATATAGTGTAATATATGTGTTCTACAAAGACAGATAGCTTGGCTTAAATCTTATCCGCTTCTCTGTTATTGGTAGTGCGTTTCTGGAACATCCGTGAAGTGGGCAGTATGTGTAGCGTTGGCTCTGTGAATGTAAGGGATGCCCTGGCATGCGGAGCTGGTCAGGTGGCTATCACTCACGCTGCGCCTCTCAGTGCGGCCACCTTCTCACCAGATGGGACTGCACTTGCGACAGCTGGGGCGGATGGTTATGTGATGTTCGCACAGGTATGCACCCTATAACCATGACGACACTAACAAAAAAATCAAAGATTTAATGATTACAGGGTAAAATAATTATAAAAACGATTTGAAATACTGATATACTTTTATTTAAAAAATTAAGATTGTTAAGATTTTTTAATAAATTAAAAGTTTAAAATACTGCAATCGGCCATTTTGACTGAAACACCGATTATATGGAATGACGTCAATCCTCATTAAACGTCACTGCC
>JAOSYY010012443.1:5182-16876 GCA_025727935.1 Hebomoia glaucippe
TTTATTAATGACGTCTAGCCACTTTGCGCGTGTGAATGTAACATTTCATAACTGTTCAAGTCGAATTCTGGTGCATTTTGGAGCATAATTGAATGGTTATTTACGTTATTTGTTGCTTTTATATTGTTTGACATAAACTTTTAAACCTCTACGATAAATCATCTTAAACTCGCCAGTGTTTATACAAAATAAAAGAAATTATCAAAAGGGGCTTTTCTTTTGAAACTTCCGATGCGACACCATTATGTAACACGTCAAACTTAAACCAGTTCTCTTTGTGTCGGGGCTAAAATTGAAATACCTCGACGGAGAAGTTTGGTCAAAATATCCAAAACGCGAGGAAAACCGAAGCAAAACCTAGTTCACAATAAATCTCCAATATATCTACTCGTAAACTTATCTCAAATATTGACGTTAATACCTAACATAAAATGTGAAGATTCAAATCTGGCGAAATAAAAGTGAAATCCTTTTTTGGGACCGAGTTATCTGCAACTTATCAACTATAAAAGTATCCTAAATTCGTTGTATGTAGACGATAAGTCTTCAAAGTTTGTATATAGGTTATGCCTTTGGTTTATTCACTCATTTTTCTTCGAGTAATTAGTGTTATATTATTTTGTATTTATACGAGCAATTCTCATTTAAATAAAATACAATTCAATCGGATTAAAACATATTTTCAATTTTTTTTTAAAAATGATTAGCTTTTGGCGTTATTTCACCTGTTGCCAGCATGATACCTTGGATGTCGTGGGCTAAAGTATCGTCAAGTTAGCTAAAGGCTTCTATGTCAATGATTATGATAAAAATTTTAATTAATAAAAACATACAATACAGTGACTAGTAAGATTTATTTAAACTTTTCAACTGATTTAATCACTTAGCATTCAAATAATATCAGTTACTTCATCGTTCAGTGGTGACAAAAAATCGATCGAAGATTATTTTTCACTTTCAAACCTAATTTTTCAATAACCAACAATGTCGTAGTAAGTTTTAAAGAAAAATTTTTCCAATATGAAAGCTGTGATTCTTGTCACGTGCGAATGTTTGCGGGCGCGTGATTGAAATCTATACTTACAACGGGGGACGACATACATATTTACGCACGTAATGAAGATATTCTTATGATACAATGTTAAATAATTTTTATAAGAAATTTTTTGGTTAGTAGAATGTGTGTCATGCCCATATTAAACGATTCTAATTTATTGTTTAAACAATTTTAGACATCGATTCTCTTTAAAATCTCGATATTTAAACAATATAACACGAACATAAAATAATAAGTGCCATCTGTTTATATATATCCACAAATATTTTTTCAGTATTGATAATTTAAAGCTGTCCTAAAAGAAATGAACGTATGTAAGAAGTCCCTTAAAAAGCTTCTCACATATAAACTTTTTTGTTTACAAAATCGCTATATTATGAGGGCGGTGTTAGAAAATGAATCGTTTCCTAAGACGTTTTTTCGCAAGCTCTCGATTTGTTTTTAAATAACGGTTATAGGAAACGTGCCGAATCTCGCCCGCTACACGGATCAATCAAAACAAATGTAATTACTTTTGTAAAGTTTCTATTTTGTAAAGCTGTGACGGAAAAAGCTCGAGAGTTTCCTTAGATTATTATACAAAACTGGTTAAAGGCTTTTCATTTGAAAGAGAATTCATGAAAGACTTTAATTACGAAGTAAGCTAAATATTTGAATTTAATAACAATTTAAAACGTAATCTAAGGTTATGTTGAATACAAGCGCTGACCGAGACGCTTAGAAAAGCTTTTGAAGTCACAATCCTAAAAGTTTTAACTTGCTTCCTAAAGACATTACATTTATCTAACTTTGATGAGTTTTAAAGTATATTAGTTGTGCTTCGCGGCTTTACCGGTCTTTGTTTGTGTATATGATGATGACGATGATGATTAAAAAATATAATTTTGTAAATATACTCATTCAAAAAGGATTTTGTTTAATCTCCATGTCGTTAGTTGTTAATGCGTGGACGATAATTAGTCGAAGTAAGAAATCGTAATACGACTGTATGGTATTAAAAAATCACGAAGATAAAATGAATTACCAAAGGTAAAATGTGTTTCAGATTTGTATGAATAATGTAGCGAAGGTTGGTTTGCGCATACCTTCGTATATAATTTGTACGGAACGTTCATACTTTAAATTAATATTACCTCTTTCGAGTTGTGTTGAGAACATATTACGTGGTAATTAGCGGTTTTGGCTTTGAAGTTTATTTAGTTTACGGTGTTAGGATTATTTTGATGTCACAAAGAGGATTTGTGGAATGTTGAAATGCCTTTTTGTGTGTTTGTACAAATAACTTAGGAAACTGCTGAACAGATTTTAGGTTTCATCGTTGAATAACTTAATAAGCAACGACAGGATCGTGAGGACTTAGAGATAGATGTAAAGCGATAAATTGCCTTCGTTAAACTGTGTACGTTTATGTGACAAAGAGATTTTCTTTAATTATTTTCTTTTCGTACACATTTCTTAAGTTCTAATATCAATATGTATAAGATTACCGACCTGGCTTTTACTTAGTAAATACATACTCGAACATATTTTTTGGCGACAAAAATATCTAAATTACATTAAAAACCTTATCAAATTCCAATGTGTTCCTTTATGAAGTATACGTAGAAATATAGATTGCAACAGTAACTTTCTGAAGACATGTGTCCTATTTGAATGGACTTTCCTATGGATATTTATCCAGTTAGTACTTATGACAATAAGGTATAGTATTGTGTACCTGTTCTGATGATGAGTGTAGGAGTAAAAGACTATTTATTAGTTATCTAAATATTATTTAAAAATTTGTCGCTCGGTGTTGTACTATAGAATCAACCTAAGGGCACAGGTGTTCTTGTATTTGTTTCAAAATTCTGTGGCTCCTCGAATATACTCGAAACTAAATTGTATGCTTTGTTTCATTCGCTAGCGGGAGTGGGGCTTACGTTTGGCTTAATTTTAATAAGGGTGGATTTTGCTATGAGTGATGCTGATGTTGATGATTCTCGGTCATCAAAATCCTAAACAGGATACACGCTGCGTTTTATATGAATGCCTATATTTTGTTAATACAAACATACACAGTAATTTAATAATAATACGATATTAATAATATCTGTCTGTCCCTTTATAACGGCTTACGTTCATGCAGGAACACATTAGTGAGCGTATGCAAAAATTATTTTAATTCAATTATAATTCTATCAGTCTGCACAGAACGATCGTATTATTAACACGCGCATAACAGTGGTTATTCTGATCTGGAGTCATATGCACACTAAAGTGTTCCTACACCCGAAATTGATCTAGCTGTTATGATGGAACTCACAGCCAGGGATAAATTTAAAAATCGTAAATACCCAAAGTATTCTATCAGTTTTACTTGTAAGTGTATAATAAATTTATGAGATTTTTATGACCAAAATTATTTTTTATATAATACTAGCTGCTGCCAGCGGCTTCGCTCGCGTTTATTATGATTTTTTACACCTTGACTCACATTATTGGGTTTCTAATAAGGATGACTGAAAGATTTTTTTAAATCGGACCAGTGGTTCCTGATATTTGGGCGTTCAAACTAACAAACTCTTCAGCTTTATAATATTAGTATAGATAAAATAAACGAGGACTAAACCCCAAACTCAATTCATCGATGAATAAAAAATGCGGATTACAATTTTAAAAATGTTTCAATCATTCATTTTTATTAATCCCAGCTATGTTGTAATCAACAAAGAGGCTTTATTTTGACAGGGAATTGACGTCACAAAGTAAACAGATATAATGGCCATTAGCAGCAATATGATACAATTGAAAGGATCATGAATGTCAGACGGGATTTCTATTTTCATCACGTGATATTATTAGGCTGTCGAGTCTCAAACAATTGTCTGATGGAGGATGTGATAATGTTTTTTAAAGCACGCTACTAATAGAAAGATAAATGTAATACATTTGTATGCGGAAGGTAATCCCCGAAACTACTGAATGAGAGAATTATTATTCTCATTTGCTAGCCTACATTTTTTAACGCTATACACACGAATATTATAAACGTAAAAGTAACTTAGAGTCTGTTTGTTTGTATTCGCCTTAACTACTGCATCAATAGAAATAGATAATAAAATAGGCCTTATGTTACAGAAGTAAAACTTATTGGGAGTGAAATGCGGAATAGTAGAATAATAGAAAACTAGTATATACTAAACTTTGTGTACGTAAATAAACAAAGCAAGACATTGCGTATAATTGTCTCCTTACACCCATAATTTGCTAGCAAAATTCATGTTAATCGATTTAGTAGTTTAAGCGTGAAAGAAAAGTAAAGAAACAAACTCACTTGTGTATTTCTAATATTAGTAAAGATATCTTATTAAATCAGATTAGGTTGCGATTTAGACAAACTCGCAGCGAAATATGAGTGTACTAACTACTAGGCTTCCGGGAAAATTTTGAATATTTCCACAAGCGACGTTAAGGGAAACGCCTAGTCTTACATAAATATGACGTACGCCACAGATAACTATTTCACTAGCGGTTAACAGCAAAAGTTTGCACATTAAAGCCAGCGAAGGCATGTGGCGACAGATTATATATTAACTTGGTAATTTCACAGATTATCTTATATTACACAGGATCTCCCTTAAATAATGTCTGCATAACTTGTGTTGCATAGTCGCGACTTCATACTATTGATTCAAAAAAATGTGAATTATGAGTGCATGAATCATAATTTATTTTTATTTGCTTGAATTCTGATCGTAGTGATACAATAGGAAAAACATTCACATTGCTACATTACGCCCCCTTTTTAAATAGTGGAAAATTATCTTATAAAAAGGTTTTAGTTAACCTTCAACAACAAATCTTTTAATACCTGTACTGATTATTGCAGAGCCCATGTCAATTTTGTTAGATTAGACTAGATTCCGTGTTTCTTAGGTTTTAGACATACTTACGACCAAACCGATAGACCCTACTAATTATAATTTACGTAGAGTCTAAATAACATACGATTAGTGTATATAGTACTGTAGATTTTATAGAACCCTCCGTATATTAACTTGGTAATTTCACAGATGAAACTACTTTAGGTGATGATTACGGTTAAAGATGTCGAGTTATATTGACTATACGGTTAGTGTTACCTACTACAATCCTGGAAAGATGAAGAATGAGACAATGTTTTAGCTATTTTTTATTTCATTCGCTGAAAGATATCTATACTTTACGCGTATTAAATACCTTTTATATTTTCCAGAATATCTTGTAATTAATATACATAACCTTAGCAGTGCTCAAACACGATTATTATTAATTAGCTTGTGCCATCGGCTTCGCTCGCGTTCATTTCGATTTTTACACCTTGGTTTACAATATTTGATTAAGTAAGGATACCTATTTTTTTTATGAAAACAGATATGGCCTATAACCGTCCTCGATAAATTTACTGTCCAAAACGGAAAGAATTTTTCAAATTGGACCAGCCGCGCCTGAGATTAGCTCGTTCAAACAAACAAACATATTTTTCAGCTTTATAATATTAGAATAGATTAAAAATGGCAAACGACGTTCGTCGACTTACCATAACACATACATACCCAAAAAACCGTTAGTCACTAGCGAAGAATGGCCTAAGTCTATTCCGAGTCTGCTTAATAAAGATCAGATTTCGAAATAGAATTTCAAAAAGTAAACCATACGTCACTCAAATGGTAAATTACCAAATGCCATTTAGTAATTTGAGTTAATCAAAGATATTTATAAATAGATCGAAAGCTTTGCGGAAGTTCCTGAAATCGGTTTTTACGAAGATATAATTCTATCTTCAATGCGACAAGCTTCTAATATTAATAACGAAATATAAAAACTCTTTCGACTTCAAAGAGTCTTCATTTCACACCTATTACCTGCGTTCACAGTGTATTAATATTTCCGTGATATATTGGTAATGTTACACTGAATTGAGAATATTTTTAACTGTGGATACTTTTAGTTTTGATTAACAAGTCTTTTTAGATTCATATGTAACTTGTAATCAAATTTTGCTTAATTTGTCCATAGATTCTGCATAAATAAAGATACTTCAAGTTTAATAATCTGATTATACACCCGAGTGTTATAAATTATAACCATTAATATAATACGGTTAAAGCCGGGTGGCACAGCGCTATAAATGGATTTACATTTACGAAATTCAATACACAAACGATTTAATAAAAAGCCAATAATCCAATAGAGTCGTTACATTAAAAATTATCACAGCATCACGTGTAATGATGCGGTTTAAACTATTTTATTGCGTTCTATTCGATACAATTTTATTTCGTGTTGCCGCAGATTGATACGATCAGTCGGGACAGTGAAATAACGTTTGATAAGATTTTTGAGGGAATCATTATGTTAACACTGTGTTTGATGTCTTTTTAATCTATAAGATTGTTTGATTCTATACTAATTTTGAAATAGAAACAATGATCGGAAAAATCTTAAAACTGACTAGTCTTCGTCTTATTAGAGAAAACGAAAAAATCACATATGTTACGCTTTGAAATACGTACATAAATCTTGTTGGTCATTCGGAAAATACCAAAAATGAAAGTCACTTTCAGGTGGTGCAAGTTAAGGGTCATCAATTCCAGCGTTTTAAAAACATATATATTCATTTATTGAATTATTTTGGTCTAAGCCCAAGTTTAGGTCTCGCCTGGTGCATGTGTATTTATATTTTTTTAACTATATTATTATAATTTCAGAATGTTCGAAATAAAATTATATGAATGATTTGTCGACGGGTCATAACAAAATATCCCTACTTATTTAAACAGTCTGTGTCACCGGCGCTAATTAAGCGGGTAACGTATGCGTTATATTGCTCGAGGTTGTGAATATTTTTAAATAATTAAATATGCGGTTGGGGTTTAATTTTTTTTGTCGCATGTTGGTTTGCAACAAACAGACATTTTGTCAACGTATTTATTGTTGCCTATTCCAATTTACAATTGTGTATTCCCAGACTTTTTATCTCGTTTGTAACCAAAATTATCATTGTATTTAAAAATCATTTTGTGAGTGCATAACTGAAAGAACATAGCATCATGATGCTATTGAAAGAGTATGTGAGAAATATGAATAAGATGATAATAAAAGAAATAATTAGTAACTCCTCACATCCATGGAATAGGTTCTGAAAATGCGTGCTCGGCCTTTAAGTTCTGTCTGTAAATTGAAATTTACCTGCGGTCTTATTGTAACTATTTTGTCTATACAATAAAGCATGTCATGCATAAATTACAAACATAAAACAGCATTGCTTTAAAAGCAATAAATGTTAATCGTTCCACAGATTATAGTAACGTGACCAATCAAAACGGCAATTTTCGAACGTACCAACGGTCGCCACACGAAATTCAAATTTAGAAGGCTCGCGATCATTTCCAACTGAGCGCCCGTCGTGTAAACACGCCTGTGACGATATTGCGCATAATGAAATGGTTTAAATGAACGCGTTTTGTACTTAATTGGTCCTCTACATCAACTGTATGAGATTGTTGCGGTTGGGTTCAATTTAAATCTATTGTACGCAAGTGATATTGCAAACTTGCTTATTGTAGGCAGAGTTATCTCCCGAATGATATTAGGATGCTAAAAGGAAAAAAAATATTTTATACATTGAAGTTTATTTAGTTTGTAACCGATAAATAAAATTCTACCCTTCAATTATCAAAATAGGAGACTCACTAGAGCTGTGAACTTGATTCACAGACAATTTCCTGCCAACTACCGTTTCCGCCTAGTTAGTGCACGAATGAGGGTATTAATCAATTTGCTACTGTATAAAACAAGAATTAACGACGATCATTATCTTAAGGACCACAATGTAATTCTATTTAGCTATAGAAAATTTAGTAGTTTCTTGTTTATTTAATTTAAATTTCACATGATCATTTCTGTATGGCATGTGAATGTTATCGAAATAGTTTAAAGTTACCAGATATTTTTATGTCTAGATATCTTATAAATTTAGTGTTGGAGAAGTTATACATTTAAAATTAGAATGTTTTTAAAATTGTATCCATAAATAGTTTTACTTCAAGAAGGTCTAGTTTACTTGGTGAATACGAATTGGAAACATGTTTATAATCCAACGGCGTATGGTAGTTAGTTTATTTTGGATTAAATTTAACTTTTTATGCCTGCATAAAAGAGGTTCTACGACAGATCTTTTGTCTCATACGCCTCAAAAGTTTGCAAAAACTCTACATTAAAAAAGCAACAAAACGGTTTATTTTCTGTCCGATCTAAAGCTATTTGTTTAAATATGAATAAAGTTTCCTGCCAATGCTTATGTATTACCTACGCGCTATGGTCACTCGAATTGATTGAAAGGGCTTGAATTAAACATTCACTAGATGCCACCGCTCGCGGACACACTTCTTACTTATGAGCTACCTAACATTTCCACGTTGTGTTTGTGTGGCCCTACTTGTAGCGATTTTGTTATTAAAAAAATAGCTGGGTTTTATAGTCTCTCTAAACGCCGATGGATAATTTGTACATTACTTTATATAAAATGTTTATATTTGTCGGTAATTTAGATCAAAAATTTAGTGATGAGTAAATGTAGACAAATTATACCTACTGTGTACTACTGTATCTTGTTTATTTGAGAACTCCTAATATTTATACTCCTAATACAATAGTACCAACATTAAACCTCCCAAGTTAATTGGGAATTATAAATCCATATCTTTGGTGTTATGGATTCTTTCTGTGCGGTGGTGTTAGCGGTCGTAGATCATCATACATCTTAAACAAATGGGTATGTTTTGATTTATAACACTTATTCGCTCGCAGAGGAAGCACACAATTGAAACGCCCGCGGTGATTCTCATTCGTATGTTAAAGTCGCTTCTACTGAAATTCATGAAGACTACAGGTGAGCTGATTTCATGAATTTCTGAGCGGTACAGTGCGTTTTGACCTTGAAACAGACTGAAATAAATCGCGTCTGTGTAGTATTGGAAGTAGTAAAAACTATTCTACATACACTTGTATAAATTTTATATCTAAAACTGATAGTAATACGTACAGAATGTAGTCTCATCGCAGTAAATGATATTTTTTTCTTGTTGGGTTCTTGCTGTTATTACTGTCGATCATCACGTATATATATAGATAACATAACTCTTAGCTCTATCATCAGATAGGCCTTAATAAATAAAATAACAGTGTTGTCATTCGAACTACATAAACACCAAAAATTTCAATTTGTCATGACATTTAAAGTAGATTAAAGTGGGCTTCCTATATTTTGATAACATGTTTGTTATTTACGAGTGAAGTAGAGACGAGTCTTACGATGTTTTTTCTCTTATCGAAATTAATTTTGAATAAACAACATTGGTTACTCCAAAAGGTAACGTTAATATTGTGTTTCTTTGTATTTACTTTTATATTGCATTAAGCAAATTGGGTTAAGTTCCCGCACATCGATGTTCGTTAATATTGAATCTTTTGTTAGGGTGAGCCTTCGACTACGGTCGACTTAATGTTACTTTGTTTGGTGAAAACCATATATGAAATAGTACATGCAACATTGGTCAGGTTAAAAAGGTATATACGTATATATTTCAGTATATGTGCTTATTATTTACGTGTATTATATGGCGGTTAAAAGTAGAAAAGTATGATTTATAAATAATTACTGGGATAAAATCTATACAATGTAGGAAACAAATAACTAATATAATTTAGAATATATTTATTATAAAAATTGCTTAAAAAGTAAGTGTTGACTTCAGAATCACGAAGTGAATTTTCACACAACGTCTCAGATTATGCCGAAGACGATGCAAACTGCAACTTGCCAACAAACCGACAAGCATTCACTAATTCATTTGACAATGACTCTACAAACTTGTGCCATGCCATGCTGTAAGCGGTTTAGTTTTGATGAACAGCGCAGAAATGACGTCACAAATTTGTAAATGAGCATTTTACCTAACTTTGGCTTTGTGTCAAGCTGCAGCGGTGGTGGGAATTGTAAGCATTTTATAACATAACAAGCTACTATAAATTATGCTAAAATGTAAGGTTTATAAGCTCTACTACTAAGGTATTTACTATTTCACTTATAGTATATAAAGATTTTAACGCAAATTTTACTTAAACCCTAAAATTATTTTGATATCTAAAAAAAATAAAGATCAATTAAAGAACAATGCCTCAAGTGTTTCTTGTTTTAGAAGCATTGTACCTTAAGTAGAGGAAGCAATTTATTTTTAATGTATCAAGACTAAACTGTTATGAAAGATATGATTTTTTTATATAATAACAGTGATCTAAGATATAACTTTGTCTTACCTTAGACTTTCTACAAGATTTCATTTGTTTTTTACGTTTAGTTTGTGTAATATCCAGGTATAAAGTACCGCATTTTCTATTCCAGATCTTTAAGTAAGACTTTTCCAATTTTGATAAAGTCGAAAGTTTCAAATTCACCTCATTATAAATACAATTTTGTAGAAATGTTGTGTATATAAATATTTACAAATACAAAACTCCAATACATACACGTAATGAAGTATACAGAAGTTTAAGTCAAGTTCAAGATTTATCTCACACTCCCGTATGTGAAGTGCTTGGAAAATTACCCACATTTGAGTTAGTACTTGAGTTGCAAAGTTATTTCACGTCGGACGGACTGTGCGATTCGATTTTATCAGCGGCGAAGTTTTGTGTGGATTCGTGAGATACATAAATTAATTCACCTATTTAAATCTAGAGAATATTATTTTTTTTCTTTACATATAAAATATTTTTTTTCTACAGATCGACAGCAAGCATGTCACGCACTAAACTTATTAAATCATGTGTTGTGACCGCTTTTATTAAATTTATATAGAATAAAATGTTAATTGACAATTTTACGCTTCTTTTTAGGATATTCTATATCAGTATTAATGTTAATTACATTGCTATTTCTTTATGAATCAACAAATAGTACACAAAAGTTTGAAGATTGTATTATCATTATTAAAAATGGATTAATTAATTTTTATAGTGAATTACATTCTTATATGCTGAAGAAACCTCTGAACTTGTTGGCATTATGTATATTCATAGAATTTATTTGTCAAGTGCTTTTGTTCTATTATACTATCTATACATATCAGTTTAATTGCTCTTTTAGTCTTTACACTCTTACGTGACTGATGTACAAGCATGTCAGCAACTCACGCTAAACATCAATAGCAGATAAATTATCCTGGGTAAGCGACAGTCACGCGAGACCAGTGCCGGGTGGCGCGCGCTCCACCTAACTTATGTTAATAAGCCTCTAAGTAGGTATAATTCAATAACAATCTTCTGTCAGGTCTCACGAATCAGTAGGCTTCAGGTTTTGCAAAAAAATGGCTTCAGTTGAAGCGTGTGACGCATTTAAATAAGACTTTTAACAGATTACAACGAAGATTATGTATCTAATTCGCTTCAATGCCTTTTATATAAAGATAATTTGATGAGTACACTGTGCTTTAAGTGTTAATTATATTTAGACAGTGTTATAGATAAAATCACGCCTCTTTTCTGTAGGGATGAGTAGACTGTTGGGCTTATTTGTAAAAATCCTCAACCCACTATAACAATGTAATAGAACA
>JAOSYY010012492.1:0-14251 GCA_025727935.1 Hebomoia glaucippe
TTTTAAGATACAGCATATAAAAATACATACAACCCCCAATTTTCACCCCTCTACAGTCAACCCCTATTATTATGTGTCAAAACGACGTTTGCGAGGTCAGCTAGTATTAGTATAGGTTCGTTAGGATGTCTATGATTTTCTAGCAGATAGTAACAAATCACGTCATTCATTCACAAATTCATTGGCGCGTGTGAGCTTCGTATGAATATTTGAAAAAGGGTGCGTCTGTACGTAACAGAACGCCCATATAGGTCAGTGGTCAAGGTCCCAGCCTAACAACAACCCTACAACAAAAACGATACAATAGAATAAACGTTTTAACTTGCGTTAACTTGATTATATTTTAAACAAAGGAAAGTTAACTTAGTCATCGTATTAAAAGGTTTTGCGGTTAAAACATTGCAATACAGCAAGTCTAGATAAAAACATTTTTTATTCTCATAGGCTGTAGTTTTGGGTAAGGCTTTATTTAATTAACAATTGTTCATCTAACTTCCGCAATGAAATAATTTTAAGATAGGTAATTTATTATTGAATATTTTTTTAATGTTTTCGAATCAAAAAAGTTTTATCGATATATTTCGATCAGAGTAATACGTGTGATGTTTTTTCGACATATTTAAAAATATCGTTCTTGATCTAGATATAGGCGCAAAGTAATATTCAAGTTCATTATAAGAAAGTTATCTGTATTACTGTGATATCTGATTGTAGAATAAAAATATTATCCATACTGAATACCTATATCGAGCCTGTCAATAAATCGTGATATGGTTGAAAATATAGGTATAATAGAATAAGTTTCAACCTCAACAATTTAATTGGCATTACAATTAACCGTGAAAGATAACCGGACATTTAGTAAGGTTACGTAGCCGTCATAAGGTCGACATGCAAACACTTCCGAGACACGACAGTTTTAAACTTACCCATGTTCAGTTCAATATTTCTAAAAACGAGAGATGGCTTATGTCTTACCCAAGGTATGAACCTAAGGTAAAAAATTTTAGAGCCCTCAATGTTATGAATCTGCAAAAAAATTTAATTGATTGTTATTTATGAATTGAAAGACTGGATTATAAGTTTTTTATACTTATAAACTCTTATTGTGGCAATATTTAAGCTATGCTTTTGGTAAAATATTATAATTAATTGTGCATTTATCTAAAGTTAATATATCCCAGGGCTTTGTTGTCTAGCTGTCGGATAAAGCAATCGCGACGACTGATTTTTTGCATTTTCAAATTTGTAATTTGTGTTCTGCCTCGGGTACGGGCTGGCTTTGACCCATGGCAAAGCATAGGCATTTTGAAAATTAAATGCGATAAAAAAAACTCCTAATAAATTATAAGTTTCGTCCTGGTTACATACCACCGTTCATAGAAAGAAACAGTCGTGAAGTGCTGATTCAACTTGAGTCTATAAAGTTCCGTATACTCTAAAAAAAAGAAGACCTTGAGGTTGGCAACGCGTCTTCTAAATATACTGATCTTGGAGGTGTCCATGGGCGACAGAAATCGCTTAATATAAGTTAACTGTACGCTCACTTGCCTTCCCATCGCATAACAAAAAATCGCTAAGGCCTTAAGGTTGGTAGCGCGTCTTCTAAATCCATAGGCGACAGGAATCGCTTACAGATGAACTGTACGCTCACTTGCCTTCCTATCGTATAAAAAAATACATCGTATTAAGGAAATATGTACTAAAGAAGATACTATGATTGTATAGTTTATGTTGAAAGTGAATTATGTAATGGGTATCGAATTAAATTAGGCCTGAAGCTTCACAGAGTAAAACCGATTTTTAGTCTGTTACTACGTAGATTATATACCGCTTTCTCAATTTTTAATAATGTCATAATAATTTACAGAAATGCATCAGGTTTCGTATATAGCAATACAACCTTTTTCGTTTCAATTTCCTTTTAGAAGCGCCTATTCCAGCTTTGTATGAACTCTACCCAACTATATTGTATCTGAGAAATTGAGATGTTTATGATAAGGTGATCTTCACATATCTCGAGATGTATCAACACTAAATAACTATCTATTCTGAGATATAGTAAAGATTACCTCAAGTGTAACTCACAGAAACGACTTGCGTAATCTCCAGATTCATCCAAGACTAAAGATTGTTGTAAAAATACCGTTCGTAAGTTATGTAAAGCATTGAAATGCAATAGAATTTCACGCAGTTTTCTGTTCGTGACTTCTTCCGTAATATTTATAGCTCGAAGATTTCGTTAGAGCCGCGAGCTGTGAAACAAATAACGTTGCGCAAATAAGAAAATGCTTCTGACGTTATTGCAGAATTCCCAAGTTAAATGTTTGTTTTCAATCTCAGTATTACATACACAGGGGCATTGGTAAAATTGTTAGTTGATAGTATTATGCCACAAGTGATTTCTCAATGTTTGCATACATTTTAAGTTATTCTAACGGATTAAAAAATAGATTTTATATGTTCGACATGTCTGCGTTTTTGTTTATGGTATCGCAACTCCTGTACCTGTCTCAACGAAAACTAATCAAGCATTTGTCATAAAAAATTGATTTAGACTAATAATAACAGACATTATGGATATGGTCTTCAATAAATTGCTAGCCTTAATATACTATAGTGTTTTATTGCTACAATTAATAGCGCGGTTGCTCTTACTTTGATTATTTACGTCATTGCTAATACTGGCTTCGTTTAACGAGGCTTTTATAGATGTATATTTTCTACTAAACCGAAATTACGCTCGCAAACATCAGAAAATATATCTACTAACGCTTGTCCGTTTGTAGCCTCTATCTACTCCTATTTGGATTTCACTGATATTTATAAATATACAATTTTTGCTTCGTTTTTGTAGTCAAGTCTTAAAACATATAACATCAGTACCACTACAATAATATTACGTTCTAAGTATTGAAAAAATAAAATAATTTAATCAATCCAATAAAATAAAACACTATGTTATGTTTTTAGTAATTTTTACCTATAGAAATAAATAATGTATTATCAGTAGGTAATATTCATAAAAAAATAGAGATCCTTACGAAATTTTCGATAATGAAACATACGGTATTCAACTATTTTGTTACATTATATAACTGTATGTTTTAATAATCTTGATTATTTATAAAAATTCCTGAGTCTCTGTCTTGTTTTATGAAACTGAATGTGAGTAGAATCTACACAATAATAATACAAGTGTGCCGTGTGAAGTGAAGTGAATCAGACGGAGACACCTTTTATTATCAGTATAAAGCCTCTTGTCTAACCATTAAGGCTATATTAGACAGCAACATATAAATCTATAAAGTTATATTTCATAAATACGCCTTAAACGGAATCATAAATATATAAAAATTGTAGTTTTTTTTAACTCAGAATCTAAGTGACCTCGTAATTTTCCTTAACAGTATAGAACTTATCAAGGATAATTGCGTTTTTGCCTTACATCACCAGCCTACACCAAATGACATAATCGAACAACTGCCCGTAATTAAAAAAAAATGTAAGATATATTTTATGTTGTTCGTTATTAAATATTTACGATTTATCAGTAAACCGTAAAATTTTGGACATAAATAAACTTGTTTACGACAAGGTTTGCCATAAATTTTTGAAGTTAACATCCGAATTATAACAAATATTTTTAACTTTGTATTATGTAATGAAACTGGCTTGAATGTTATATCTTTTGTATATTGTGTCTATGGACATAGATCGTAAGCACCTGACCTCTTTTAATTATGATTTACACCGATTACAGATATTTCAAGGTATTTTGATATACATGAGACATTTTTAAAATACAAGCTTCTGCCTGCGGCTTCGTTCGACTTCATTTCGAATTATTGGACTGTTAGTGAGGATCCCTAATTTTTTTAAAATATAATATAACCTATAGCCTTCTTCGATAAATGTACTATCGAACACTGAAATAATTTTTCAAATCTGACAAGCGGTTTTTGATATACCGCGTTCAAACAAACAAACTCTTCAGCTTTATAATGACTGATTATAAATTGACTTAAAAAATAAACGGCCTTTTTTATAAAGATCTTTAAAAACAGACTTATGTTAAAAGATAGTTTTAGCATTTTTGAGTATCATTTTTGCACAGTCCAGTAAGTTTTTTTTTTGAAGGACGTTCGGGTTTTTAGCCAGGTGACTATGAAAACTAACCGGATGTTGGTCCATTAAGTGTTCTATTGAACTGTTATAGAGGGTTAATAATTTTTATAAATAGGGCCGTTACTTATTGAATGAAGTTTTAGAAACGCCTCAATTTGGTTGAATCATGGCTAGCGAGTTTTGATTTTATTGAACGACTTGTGCAATTCGTGTACTATGAGTACCTTAATTGGTCCGTTAGACGTTGGTTATAAAATAGTAGTAAAAATACAATTTAAAAGGACTTCGTTAGGATTGATTCATTATAAAGATTGCAATTAAACATAATTGAAACAGACCTTCAAGAAAAGTATTTTGAAAACAGTAGATATAATGCAAATGTTATTCATAAGTGAATCACTTATCACCACTAAGTCGTTTTTAATAATTTATACAATTATGTTTATAACTATAGTCTTAAGACTTATAATGGTGATGAGTATTTGTTACTTGAGGCGTCTGATGAAAGATAAATTGATGTGCCAGAAATCCATGTATGTAATGAGGGAACAAAATGGAAGGAAGGAAATGACCTACTAGCATCAGAGCTAGTTAAGATTATGAGTAATAATATTTATTGACAGGAGTATGTCCTGAAGGATAAAAAGTTTATACCGAAAAGTTCAATATGAATTGGATTGGTATATTATTTGTGATGAAGAAAACGGAATACTCAAAATAAAAATAAAAATAAGACCGGCAGAAAAGCTCATGTAATATGGCTAAGGACTTAAGGTTGGCAACGCGTGTCCCAGATCCCCTGCTCTTGGAGGTGTTCTTGGGTGACCGGAATCGCTTACAATCAAAAGAAAGCCTGAGCAATAATCTATCAGTTACCTATTAAAGGTTTTGTGTAAAATTAATGAGTTTTGGATAATAGAACGAAGGAATACAATTGTTTCCTGTCTAGAGTTACAAGATTATATAAAACCCATCTATGAACCAATGACATTTAGAGGTTTAACGCTCACAATAATAGGTTCATATATTAGCCCAAAAGGAGTCGTAAAT
Organism: Hebomoia glaucippe; assembly: GCA_025727935.1. Taxonomy (NCBI): domain Eukaryota; kingdom Metazoa; phylum Arthropoda; class Insecta; order Lepidoptera; family Pieridae; genus Hebomoia; species Hebomoia glaucippe. The sequence continues at coordinate 5,179 of JAOSYY010012492.1, forward strand.
CGAAATAGTTCACGTTTAGTAGGTCACTGATCACTTAAAACACACGCTCGATCAACAGACGGACCAGTTGAACGACATGTGTCTTCATAATGTCATTCAGTTTGGCGATTCGCCAAGGCTTCCTTCAAGTTTCAGTACAACTGTGGGAATCGAATGTGTTATATATGTACAAGATTCGTATTTTAAACATAACTGCCAAGTTTTTATTGTTTTACAATAAATGTGGTACGACGTTTGAAACTGTAAATGGTAGAAAATGGAAAATGTTTGTTATATTGTTTCTGAGATTAGTTTCTTAAGATTTATGATGTGTGGGCATCAAATTTTTGCATTGTCATCCAAATTGGATATACATAAAGAGTCGATATGACAAGTGGTAGACAGAGCCGGTTTTAATATATCCCCGCCCTGGTCACTGAAGAAAATGCCGCCCTTGGGTGGTGTGGACGTTGTACTTTTTCCATTTTGGTTTCTCAAATAATTTGCCGCCGTGGTTACTAGTCCCGAGTGCCCTTAGTGGGAATCCAAGACTGTTAGTAGAACGAAATTGCTTTCCAAGATTTACCATTTAGCATTTTAAATTACTGTGTAAAAACAAACATACCAACCAAAGATGAAGATAAAAATCACTAGAATTATTAAAACCTAATGCTACATTCAATACTGGTTAGAAGAGCACTGACATTTCCTGCATAATGTAACAGTGTAGTCTTCGCTAATTCGTTCGCTTTGAACGATAATTATTTCTAATTGCCACGGTTTGCTAATCACCTTACGTCTTTAAAATATTATAATTTATAATATTTTTAAGACAATGCTCCCACGAAGCTAAACATTTATGTTAGTACATTATTAATAATGACTTTATGCTATATACGAGTATTTTGCTTACAGCTGATAGATGCAGTGTTTTTTTTCTGCGATAGGAAGGCAAACGAGCACACAGTTCACGTACACTAAGTGAATCCTGTCGCCCATAGAGATCTCCAAGATCATTAAATCCAGAAGACGCGTTGCCAACCTTAAGGTATTAGCCATATTACATCATTTGGCATGTTTAGGACGTTCTGCTGCCTTCTTTTAATGGCTCTTGAAAATTGACTTCTTTTAATGGCTCTTTAAATGTATATTGCAACGACAATATTCATTAGTAATTCGTATTCATATGGTTTTTCTAGATAATTTATAGGTTGCCTGTACGTATCAAAACCAGATTATTTAAAGGCCACAGATCAAATAGTAGAGTTGTTATTCGCGACGACTGGATTGTTCTCATAGTTCTAGGCTGTTTATTGTCTTTAAAAGTAGTGCTACGTTGTTTGCTAACTGTTTACGATTACGGTTTGCGAGGAGAGGAGAGAGTACTGCAACTTAATTGGTTATCTCGACAACATATTGCGATATTACCGTAATTACATAGCAGGTGTTTGTAACGCTTTATGCGTTGCGATGCAGATTTACCCGATGTTTAGACAAACCTACATATTTTAAAATAAACTGTGCTAGTTTCAGTTGAAATTAGATTTTGAGATCAAGACGCTGTTCAAGGGTTTCGTGGTTGACTATGTAATGTATAATACCAGTATTGGCACGTGGTTTCGTCCGGGATGGTTTTTTTTGAGAGGAAAGCAAATGAGCAAACAATTTACTTATATAAAGCGATTTCTGTCGCCCATGGACACCTCCCAGATGAGTAAATCTAGAAGACGCGTTTCCAACCTTAAGGCTTTAGCTATTAGATCAATTGGCATTTTTAGTGACGTTCCGCTTCCGGCCTTATTTTATTTCGAGTACTTGAAAATTCATAGACTCAAATCGAAGTGCGGACAGCACTTCACGACTTTTCCATCTATCAACGGTGGTACGTGACCCGGATGGAACTTATAAATGATTAGGATTCATGATTCATAAGATAAACTAAGCTTTTTCTATAACTTGTGGTTCTGTCACATATACATTACACTTTTGTAATGAATTAAGATAATTTATCTTGTTATATTAATAATTTATAATTATATATTGTTATGTAATCAATGTGGTAGTAATTTGTCAGTCTCTCTGTTAAGTTTTCACGTCTAACCATTGAGGCCTAAACCTAACTTCCAATTTAATTTTCACTAGGTTATAACAATGAAACTATAAATAAACTGTATGATTTTCAATAACCTTTCCATATTCATAATTTCTATGTATCAAGGTGATAATTCAACTTGCTGACCGCGAACAGTTGCATCTATGCGCGGTTTCATACGTGTGCTTATTGGCGGTGAGACCTTGATCAAACCGTTCACTCAAAACCACAAACAATCGTCAAATGTAACAAGCCGCCCGATCTATAAATAAACAGTTTAAATGAATAACTCTTATTCAGACCAAAGGGTTCCTGTTTCCCGTTGTGTATTGCTATCGATCGTGATGTTTAAGAAAACAACCTTATCGCCTTTTGATATTTTGTTACTTGTTATGAACTAGTTTTACCTCGCGGTTAGACTCGCGACAATTTTGTCTAAATTTTTTATACGATAGGAAGGCGAACGAGCATGCAGTTAGCTTATACTAAGCGATTTCTGTCGCTCATGCACACCTCCGAGATTTTGTCTCCAAGATATCGTCTCCTAAGACGCGTTGCCAACTTTAAGGCCTTAATCATATAACATAATTTTTGACGTTATGACTTTCTGCTGCCGACCTTATTTATTTTTATTTCGAGTGTTCTGAAATTCGATCACTTCACTCGCGAAACGTCGTCTGCGCACCAGATAACATTCAAATGTTTTATTCAAGAAGAATTAATCAACCGTAAAAGATAGACATATGCTATCAAGTACTTTTTAGAACTTTTATATATGATTAACAATAAGACCTCTGATATTTGGAGGCTCCGTTCCTGTGGATTTTAGGAATCAATACACATTAATAAATTTAGATATGTTATGTACTTTAATATGTATTTATAAAGTACTGCTATTTTGATATTACAATTCAATTTTAAATCTATTTACATATTAATTATACCAATATATAGAATACTATTTTATATTCCAATTAATATCAGTACTTACAAATAATTCTTCATCTTCCTTTCCGTTAAAGTCCGTACTATTTCTATTTTATTTGTGAAAGGACGTGCCTATACAGGGTGTTAGGGGATTGCTCCCAGAAACCAAGACAGATCGTACTAACATGATGGAGCGTAAGTAATGCTAATAAAACGTTTTAAAAATATGTTTTTTTTTTAAATCAGGGTCGATTTTGTTGGTACTTCTTCTATACGTTAAATTTATTGAACTGTGTATTTCTCTATATGTCTGTAATGTTTCGTTAACTTAAAAAAAATACTTAGAGAACATCTATACTTATCGCTGTGACTTGGACTACTGAACGGGGCTAAACGTAATTTGGATTAGTTTGTGACCTAAAAATAGTATTTAGACTACCACAACTAAGCTGCTTGCGTAATACTAAATCTAATTATATCCCAATGAGTGGTTTTTCAGACTGCTTCTAAAAAACTTATAAGTCGTGATTCTATTATGTTTACTAATATTCTTTAAAATGCATTCTGAAAAAATTGTTCTGATGTTACAAACAGGTCCCTCATTTTTAATTATTTATAACTACTGCTAGCGGTTTCGTTCGCGTCAATTTCGATTATTACAACTTTTAGTAAGGATGCCGATTTTTTAGAAAATATAATTTTCACCGGTGATAGTGTAGCTTCCCAACAGTGAAATTTTTCAAATTTGTCAAGTAGTTTCGGAGCCTATTCAATGCAAACAGACGTACAAAAATACAACCGAATCTCTCCACTTTATAATATTTGTGTAGAAGTATAGATTTATTGAATAATATTTTTAAAACAAGTTAATAAAACTCGATGATAGCGAATTTGAAGGTTAATCCCCGTGAAGCGAATGATAAGAATTATTGTTATCACATAAATTAAATTGAATCGCAGGGGGCAGATAGGGAATGGTTTATTCAAAATGATTTTTGGTTTTGAAAAATTTGCGTCTGATTGCGTCATAAAAGTTTATTATTGGTGAGGTTTAGTGGGAGTGGGTAGTAAATTTACATAAAAAATAGTTTTAAATTAATAATTTGATCCACCGTAAATGATCTTGGGCCAATATGGTCAATTTTGACCTTACAGTATGTGACACGACATTGATATCGGGTACTTGTATCATTGGGATTTGATAAACTTCTATATAGACGTCTGGTTAGTTTTAATAGCCAATACGCTAGAATCGTGAACGTCATCATAAAAAAAACAGTCTGTGCTCTCCAAAGGAAACCAGCATCAACCCCAAAGAATTTGTCACCCATGCTCATCACATGCCTCCGCGGGGCACCCTTGGTCTAGTCGCAGACAAACGGTGAGCGCTGTCGCGCCCGCCCAAAACATCCGGTTAGTATTACTAGCCATTAAGCTAAAAACGCGAATCTCCATAAAAAAAATCTCTACATATGGCTGCTAGGTACACTGGTATTGACTATCGTTGACATTGATTCGTCTTTTCCAATTCCAACCAATTAAGCTATACATGTTCATGATTGCTGAAACCAATAATGTGGCACTTGTGATAAATTTTCAAAATTGCTTCACCAATCAGCAGATCGATATAATAAGACCGATTGAGTGTGAAGGCTATTCTCTGGTTTGATCAATAAATATTTATAGCTTTTTATTTAATGTTATGTTTGATGTGACTGACTATTTGATTTTTTTATCATTAAACACGTTCTCGTGTGCACCGACAAATATTATTTTAATAATGTCTCTTTATACAATAATTGAAAATTATTGTAGTCAATAATCATCTCGACTGTCGCGTGTAAATAGAAAAATCTCATCAACATCTGTTCAATCATTTGGGAGAATGAGAGCAGGTTCAACATACTAAATTATTACACCCAAACTACAAACAGGATTTCGCTTCGATACAAATAGAAGTAGATTAAAACTTCCAAGATTCGGCTACAAAGTTTGTTAGAAGTTTAAGCTAGTATTATTGAGTTACTGAAAATATTACGTTTCAGTTCGTGAAAAATATTTTAGATTTACGTCAGTTTTTAAGTAATCACTGGCTTTAAGTTGCTTCAGGCGAGTAACGTAGTTTCAGTAATCTTGTGTCATTATGTTGTTATGCAAAAATTCTCGCTTCTATTTGTAAATTTAAAAGCATTGAAACAAGAATCCTCATTCGTCAAATGACAATTTTAATGAGGAATTAAATTATCTCGCTCTATCTCGTAGCTGAGTAAATAACCTTGTTACGCCATTGGAATTCCAGATATTTTAAAATTAGAATTATTGCAGAAAATTGCATGTGAATGAAAACAGTGTTGGCGTCCATCCAGACGCATTCTCTCTCAAGTGCATTATTCAAACAAGTGCCGGATGCTACGAGCATAATTTATGTTTGCCGCATAGATTTAAAAATTAGCTCAAAGGTAACCTTAAAAGCCACTTCCTGTTCTATATACGTAGCCCGCAATAGTTTAATCCATTTGGTACTATCGGCTAAAAGGTGAAACTTGCAAAAGCTTTCGTTATGAGATTATACAGCTCTTCAGCTTTCCTCTTGAATTATTTTTTCGGAAAGATACGAAGGCTTTACAAGCGGCCGGAAGTTGTGGGCAACATAGCACTTTCCATATGGCTCCAGCTAGACCAAAGACGCCTCAGAAGATTAAAAGGTCCTAAAAATTCCATTGGAATTATACGAAGTGTACAATTCAAAGTTTATTTCAAACAATTCAACTGTGACTGCTGTTACAGTAAACACGTAACACTACTATGATTATACAAGTTTTAGAAGGATATAATGTCTCGTAATACAGTTGATAACATTCAACGATAATGTCGAAATGGTTGTGAATTATCACTTTATATTAAATTTACGAAAATACCAATTATTACGCGTGAACTGTGAATTGTTGATGTGGAAATTAGTTCCGAGTTCCGCTGTTCTGAAGGTTGTATCGGTTAATTGTCGGCGGTCGGATCTCGACCCTGAACGTTGAATATTGTCTAGGTTACACGTAAATCCTTCTCGGAATAATACGAAATGTTACTAATACCGTACTTTATGTCGCATTGACTAAATAGTTTTTTTATCAACACAATTCGTGTAGTCTGGTCATGGTTTGTTGTATTGTAGTCTAAAAAAAATTAACAATAAAAATAAATGTCGTGGGAGGAACTAATGATTTATAAGTTCCGTCCGGATCACGTATCACCGTTCATAGATGGGAAAGTCGTGAAGTGCTAAGCGCGTTTCGATTTCAGTCTATGAATTTCCGAATACTCGAAATAAAAATAAAAACAAGGCCTAAAAGTTAGCAACGCGTGTTCCAGATCTACTGATCTTGGACATGTCTATGAGCGACAGAAATCGCTTATATAAGTGAACTGTATGTTCGTTTGCCTTCCAATGCATAAATAAACGAAGATTTTTAAACTGATTTGTAACCGCTTAAATCAAAAGTAAACAGATTAACATTAAAATCTTGAAAAGTCAATGATTACATGACTGTTTTTCTTTTATTACCAATCGTAGACATCTTGTTATATTTAATTCTTGGCGAGTAGAAAAGTGTACCCAAAAGATTTTATTGCCAGTTTCATCCCCACAGATTCTGCCTTGCAGTAAATTAGACGCGACATTCATAAGTGCTACTTTATAATTTACACGAACGAGTATATTTTGATTTCATGCATAAAAAATTGGAACTGAGTCAAATGTTTTGTGAATTATATTTTCTTTGAATATATCAAAGATACTACTTGTTTAATCTAACCGTTTATAATCAAACGCTTTATTGTTCTAAATTAATCTAGAAATGTTTAAACTGTTAGCATTACTGGTTTTGCCCGGTAAGATAAGTAACAATGATGATCTCAAACTGGTCTGGGAACCGTAGCAACTGATAAGTTCTCGCTAACAAGTAGGCGTAATAAAATTAAATTAGTCATTATATAAATTTTATACACGCAAAAAGGTTACATAAGTTTAATACCTCTATCTATCAACGTTCGAAGACGACGTTTTTTTTAATTTGGCCTCGTTTTAAAAAAAAAGTTAATGCTAACCTGTGCAACTTCATCTGACTTACATAAGACAATATCCGACTATCCGACAGTAAAATAATTTTTCCAGCAGTTCCTGAGATTAGAACATTCAAACAAACAAATGCACTCTTCATCTTTTATAATAGTATAGATTTGGATTTATAAAAATGGTGTTAATATGATATTAAAAATATACTTAAAATTGTATGAATTACATACACAGGTTCGAACTAAATATTACTCGGTTAACTGGCTGAGTATTGATCATACTGAATCTGACTAGCGGGATCAGAGAAGTTAAATTAGTTGCAAAAAGGTTCTATAGATTTCATTCATTAGCATAAAATTCGAATTAGGTTGTATAGCCATGGACAACTTCCGAACCGGAAGTGTATAATTTGTTATTGCGTCTGCGATTATTGTTATCCTTTTTATAGCAGAACTAGCGGTTTTAATCCGTTGTAGGTAAATTATATTTTACGTTTATAAACAAAAACTAGGACGATGAAAAAATTGGGTTAGTGATAATAATATCAAACAGACACATTCATGAAATATAAAGTCAAAAGTTAATATTTTTTAACACCTTACGCCGCGTTTAATCGGGTCGTACTAAAAATTTAGATCTTTGTAACTATAACACGACATAACTTTTGACAACCTGACCAGAATTTAATAAAATTAACATTAAATACACATGAACACACACGTTATCATATTTTAACGTAAGATATTTAATTAATTTAAATGTATATAAATTAGCGAGCAAACCAACAGACAAACGCAAATTTTAAAGCTAAGAACATTTTGTTAGGCATTTAGAGACAGTAGTTTACATTGTATTCAGAATAAATAGTATTAGCGTTCTTGCGTGATACTAATGAAATACAAACGTATTTTGTAATAGTATTTAACGCGTAATGTGATTTACAGTGATGTAACTAAACGGATTAAGGAAATTTCTAAAGCCGGTATAGCCTACACATAGCTATGTACATACTCCATGCTGCAGTGTCTCTTAATAGACAAGATCAGAAGTGGGATGAGGATACTATTAATCTTACGCTGTCAACAAAATTAATTATTTCTTTAGTTTCTGATTTCAACTTTATTTTATACGAGACGCTTTGCGCGACGAGTTAATACATACAAATGGTTTGGCCCGTTTCTTTTCTTGGGTTTATGTGGATTTTTTTTTCGCACAACCACTGTGGAATCAGCTTTCGCCGGAGATTTTCCCGAACCATTACGATATGGTGGTTTACAAGAAAAGAGCCTATACCTTTTTGAAAGGCCGGCAACACGTCTCTAAGTCCCTTGGTCTTGTTGATGTCTATGGACGACGGTAATCACTTGCCGTAAGCTCGTTTGCCTCCCTATAATAATATATAAAAAATACTAAATTCATTTTTTTAATGATACAGCATAAGAAAAATAAAACCTCTATATATTTATATAGCAAAAGGACGTTTGTTGGAACAGCTAGTAGTACATAATATATATATAATTTTCTTTAAAATCTTTAAAAGGAAGGTTGTAGACCTCACTTGCCTTAACGATGCAATTTAACAATAGATTGTGGCTTATAAACTTCTGTATTTACATAAAATTATTGGTTTCCATTTGAATTTGAAAATGTTATTTTTATCTTATCCTGTTTTATATTCAAAAAGAAATACAATTCCGATGTAGTTTTGTTTCAACATACCATATAATATGTATTATAATACTAACGTTATTACAGTGAGTCACGTCTGATGTATTGTTTGAATTCTTAGTGATAATGAGAATATATGGATGTTACTTATTTGCATTTGTATAACGTTGAATATAATAAAACTAATATGCCCCACCGTTTCGCCTGTGTCAATTTTTAAACTTATTTTTAGTGATGTTATCACTTTCTTTATCTGACAGTGAACGTTCTATCAAAGTTAGTAATGCCGTTTCGACAATAACCCGGAACAAACAGACCGACCGAGAAATGGTGTAGTA